>BOSO01000925.1:0-31423 GCA_018403395.1 Gorsachius goisagi | reverse complement strand
TCAGTGTGTTATCAACATTCTTCTCATCCTAAATCCAACACACAGCTCTGTGCCAGCTGCTAGGAAGAAAATTAACTCTATCCCAGCCGAAACCAGGACACACCTAAATGGCTCCCCAGTTATGGTCAGCCAGCCTCTTTCTCCAAAATTCCACATTACCATTTGTTATCAGATCTCATAACTTGGCCATACCCAGAACCATTAACAGACATACAATGGACAGTATCTTAGTGATAGAAATTCTGAGTGCTCACATGAAGTCATGGAAGCTTCATGGAAGCAGCCAAAGCCAAAGAAACTATGCCATTGATTATGCCAGCTCATGACATGACCTGCTGTTCTAATGTGTGCATCTTCTTATGCCTACAGATTCCTTGTGCATGTCTTAAGAGCAAAATCCTTGGAATAAGGATGGCTTTCTCAGCACAGAGTTGCATTTCAAGGTGTGAGTAACAGAAAATCTTAAGTATATCCCCCAAAGGACAGTCCAATTATACTAGTCAATTTTCAACTCACCTATTTGTCTCTGTCACTTGCTTAACCATTCTGTAATATTCTGTTTGGAGGTTATATGACCCATTTTGAACTCAATGACAGAATTCACATTACCTTGAATGGAAGGTGGCCTGGATTTCAACTGGATGTATAAATTACATGCAACAAGAACCTTTTAACTGTGTTCCAAATTCTTCCGTTCTTTCCAGAGTAGGTTATGAGGTACCTTGCAAGAGCAAAGTAACAAATTGCATCAGATTTGGCCAACCTTTTCAAATAAAATGTTGAAGTTGAGATCAAGTGTTAGATTCTCATGTTAACTAGTCAATGCAGATGTTACACAGATATATATTTTCACAACTGTTGCATAAATTATTATATCCCAGTAACTATTTATATTAAAAGAATGAGTTGTACTCAAAGACCTGTTCATGTGTTGGGTATTTGATCCTGTACCTCTCTACATATACCATGTACTTATCAGCAGGAACTT
The DNA here is from genome assembly GCA_018403395.1 of Gorsachius goisagi. Lineage (NCBI taxonomy): Eukaryota > Metazoa > Chordata > Aves > Pelecaniformes > Ardeidae > Gorsachius > Gorsachius goisagi. Next base: position 30,435 of record BOSO01000925.1, on the reverse strand, counting down.
GGGGACTAAATTATGGATAAATGGTAAAGACAGGCAAGAGGCAAATAAGTTATCCTGAATGAAGGCCAGTAAACCCATACTGCTGCACCACAGAAGTCTGTACTCCATATATACCACAGGAAGATTGCTTTTGGATATTTTCAGATTCTTCCAGTGCTCTCCACTGCATTCTTTCTATCTCTCATGAAGGCAGATTTCCTTCTTCAGCCTCTGCCTATGGCATCATAAAAATTGTCCTCCTCCTGTCCTTCCAGCCTATCTGTGGCGACAAGTGTCAGAAACAAAATGTGCTGTTCATCCATTTGGGGAAAGGAGACATCTTTGATTAGGAGAAATCTCTTGTCTCTAGCTTGTAAGGTCTTTGAGGAATGGCCTGTGATGCATTCTATGTGTATAGCATTTAGCACAGGGGGGCTGCCCCATTGGCGGCCCAAGGGTGGTAGCGCAATATAAACCTTAGCTGTGCAGGTTTGTGGTAAAATGATGAACTGCACAAGCCATGCAGCATCATTTATCACACAGCCTTCGCTTCAGCAAAAAAGCATGGAATATAATAATTTACAAAGATGTATATTACTTTTTCTTCCTCCCTTTTTGTCTTCTTTGGGGGGGAAATTTATATAACATCATGGTAAATTGCGACTAAGAGAGTTGGTGGCATTAGAAAACAGGGCTTCAGAAGAAGTATTGTTTCAAAATACTAAAACGCTTAAGAAAGCTTCACTAGAGGAGGCTGAAAAATACTTGATGATAATCTGCCCTCAGTCTAGGGAGCATAAGATGATGCTGATAAAGTAACATTCAAAACTTGAGCATTTGTCTGTGGCACTAGGGTTTTTTAATTAATCAGCTTTCCAAGTACACTACAATCTATAACTGCATTTGGCATTTAGCCATTGCAGATAGTAAACTGTATTTAATAATCTTGCCTATTTCTCATGCATCTCCTTGACAGACAGATGGGAACTGTACATCTGCCTGAAGCCAAAAAGGTCCTCTCACACATGACAAAACCGATCATCAAAACCAGACCAACAAAAATGACACCCCCCCATCAGTGGTCCTGTGATAGCAATGCACAGGAGAGGAAGAAAGGGTGGGAAAGGGAACAGGAGAGCTTGATGGGACAGAGGCTGCAAGGGTGGACCAGGACCCACAAAAGGATAGGGAAGGCACATGTAAGACCACAGGGAAGGCACAGGGATAAACAAGGCAGTTTCCCACAGACCTGAATGCACAAATGGCCTTTGTCTCTCACTACATTCATCTCCCACAGGGAAAAGTCTGGCATCTCATCTACTGGGCCACAGGGAAGAAGGAAACCCCCAGCTCCTCCTCACACCTACCACTTATCTGCTGCTAAATACAATATGCTTCCTCGTTACCCAGCTGTAATTTGTTAAATCGCTATAAAGAACTTTATTAGTATAAAGAAAAGCTTTGGCTGCAGAGTTGAAAGGCTTGTTCCAAATGTGAATATTCCACATAAAAGAATTTCTCTTGTTTCAAACCATTTGCATTTTCCTTACATGTTATTGATCTGATTGAACAGTTCCCAGATCAAACGCACGCTGGTAAATGAGCCGCCAAGGTGGCAATGTGCGAAGTGGACAGCTGTTAAGAGAGCAGCTTAAATAATTGCTCAAGGATTTATTGGGTAACATGATTAATGATTATGGAAATATGATGACATGATACCAAAGAGTAGTGTGCAGTGATTGATGGGGAAGTTGGATAAGGCCAAGCTTAGACGCCAGAGTATGGGAAACAGTAATATAGCTTGTAATCGTGGGATATGGGGTGCTTGCTTATTAGGAAATTTTTGCATTCTCTTTTGCCTTCTAGTAGGAACTCAGACTGCAAAGTATGTTGTGTGTAATATTCTTCTTGTGATGAGGTAACGAAAAAACCTCCTGCTAACAGTGCATTGTAATAGCAGGACTGATTCAGAGAGACACCCTTTTTAAAAAAAAAATCTTTTAAATCCCCACAAAACTTACTGGAAGCTCATGCTGCTGTTTTAATTAACACCTGAGAGAGCTATACGTAACACATTAAAGGAGAAAAGGATCTGTTTGTGGAATTGACAGTAATTTGCATACAGACAGCTTTTTTCCCGTTAGTGTTTTTTTTTTTTTTAACCTCAAATTCCAGCAACCAGCAGTAGCATAACGCAGGAGATGGGAGAACAGAGGATCCAATTGCAGGCTATCGCTACTCCATGGCAAAAATACTGTGAACTCTTGGAGCTGATTCTCTGTTGAAAGTTGCATGAGATTCCTATTGACTCTGTGCTGGTGGGTGACACAAACCCTCCTCCTCCTTCAGAAATTTTTGTTGAAGAGCTCATGAAACAGAAAGTAATATTTGAAAAATTAATAAAAAGCTATTATAAAATGTGAAACATTAGCAGACAATTTTAGAGGTGAAAGTAGGAAGCAAAATCCTCAGTGTGAAACCCCAGTCCAGGAAAACAGAGTGCAAAATTGTTACTGACTTCAGTGTGGGCAGGCTTCAATGCTGCTTTTTAAGTTGTGGGTTTTTTTGGTTGGTTTTTTTTTAAATTCCATTTCCTATATTGAATATACTTGAATATAAATAGGATCCTACACTGGATTTGAGACACGTAGTTTCTGTGTGCTAGAGACTTAGCTGCTGTAAGTGAGGGGACCTCATCAAAAATTTGCAGTTGGGTTGCAGGAGATGACAGCTATTAGGCCCAGAACTCTGGATCCTGCCATTAGACGGTTGTGGTATGACAACAATTGTCATAGCTTTAAAAACAGAATGATGTGGGTTGAGCTATTTAAACGAAAACAACATTGCTCATGCTAGGCAAAGCAGACAGCTCTAGAAAGAAGAATCTATATTTGAAACCTTGGAAATGTTGTTAAGCTCCTCAGGGATGTGAGACAACAACAGAGATGGTGTAGGATTTGAGAGAGATACCAGGAAGCCTGGTATTTTAAAGCCAGGAACTAGTTTGCAAGCCTCAAAAGTGAGTATTAGGGAGATTACAGTTTTGGTAAAGAGTTTTCACAACAGAAGGCAAGGGGTGGAGTGGGAGCATCTATCTGTTGGCGTTTACGAACAGATTCATTGGTAGCCTTAGGTGCCTTCCTTGGCATTATTCAGGTCTCAGGATTATGTGAAATCCCAATGTTTAGTTGCGGTCGAACGCTCAAACACCCTGAAATATTGTCTCTTTATTTAATCCATCACAAATACCATATACCCCATCATTCTTCACCACTGGGAAGCCCACACCTCCTTCTATAGCGCACACACAGGCTTTCCCATGAGAGAAAAATGGGAGCTCTCTGCAGCCCTTTCACACCAGTCGGCTGTGCCAACTCTGCCTGGCCCCTCTGAGAGCTGTTTTGAGGCAACTGCAAATAGGGGTTTGCTATAGGGTTCCCATACCATCTCGCTCAGTTCAGTATTTTCAAAGTGTAGCCTATAAGTACTACGTGGCAAGGATGGTGTCTACCCAGGTGTCTCTGTATGCTGCAGTCACGGTGTTAGAACTAGGGAACTATAATTTGTAACCTCATGCACACCTGAAAAAAAAAAATCTGTTGTGTGTTTTTATCTTGTTCCAGAGATTTGTTCCTATAGGCTTTCTAATGAATATCAGACTGCTGGCACTGGCTTTTTTTCCTAATTATATTTATAACCAGCATCAAATCTGGGCTAGCCCCACCTGGCTTCTGCATTGCACCATGATGAATTCTGTGGTACACCGGGGTTTCTGCAGCAGCATTCCTTTAAAACAAAAACAAACAAAAAAGGAAAATGTTTGTTATTGATTTAAATGTGATCAGGACAATCTTGTTTATCTACTTTGCTATAGCATTTATTTTGAAACATTTTATTGACTGTTCTCCTGACCATTTCAGTTCTCATTATTTTTCTGACTGCAAGTTGTACAAACCTTGTAGAAGTTTGGAAAGCATGCTAACACCTCTGAAACTGTGTACGGGTCAGCTGAGGCTTTGTGCATCAAGCTGGGGTGGAAATGCTTATGCTGTTGTTTCAGGAAGATCTGACTGGCAGGTGCTCTGTCCTTTCTCCCCCTCCGCCAAGACCACCGCTCATTTCTGGCCAGCCCAACTTTCGTATCCCCTGATAATCCCACTGGTGTTCCAGGTTCCTGGGACCCCCCACGTACCCGTAACAGGCAGTCCTGCTTCCAGGTCCCTGCCAACACCCGGAGAAGCAGGGAGATGGCTCTGCTCTTGCCTGGCCCCCAATTGCTCCCCCCAGTACCTGACTGCTTGGTGACCAGGCAGCCAAAGCTGTGTTTCAGCCTGCCCATCTTCCCGGCTGTGGTCCTCCCACAAGGAGCCCTTTACACCTTTAATGAGAAATTTTGTAGTTCCACTCCATTTTATATTTCTACTTGAGAATTTAATTTTTTCATCTTGTTATCTGAAAGTAGTTATTTAGCTGCAGGGCAGGAATTCAGGTAAGAATGAGTGATCAAACCTTTCATCTGTGACTCCAGCTTTAAGCTCAGGTTAAACTGCTCTTGCTGTGTCTGGTTATTGCAATCAAATTATTAGTAAAAATATTAACGGGGCTAATTTGAATCAGTGTAAATGACTGATTAATACTGTAATCATTATGAGAACCCAGCAGCTCAAGCAAAAAATGAATATGTTTTTTTTTTCCATGAAGTACACTGGAAAGTTACATGGACTATTAATGAAATAGGGAGCATTTGGCACCTTTTGGAAGGCAGTGAGGTTGGTAACGCAGCTCCTTTCACAGAACATGAGAGCAATTTGCATTGCAGGAGTCCCTAGATCATTCTCAGATTGTGGGTGCTTGTTGGCATAATGAATCTGATAGCTTCAAACCTACTCCTGATGGAAAGGTGTGCAAACCATAAAAATCGCTCCTAGACTTTGCACACTTGTCGGAAGCTGTTCCAAAGGTCTGAAGACTGAAAAGGCAAATGAGTGTGAAGACAGAGGCTCAGAACCAGAGAGGAGCTAGAGTTGCCCACATGATGGGTTCAGTCCTGCGCCAGAGTTGTGTCTGGTTCTGGGCTCCCCTGTACAAGACAGACATAGACACACCAGAGTGAGTCCAGCCAAGGGCTCTGAAGGTGACTAGTGGCTTGGAGAACCTTTCATATGAGGAAAGCCTGGGACAGCTAGGACTGCTAAGCCTGGAGCAGAGAAGGCGGTGGGAGGGGATCTTACCAATGTGCGTAAATACCTGATGGGAAGGAATGAAGACCACGACCCAGACTCTTCTCAGTAGTGCCCAGTGGTAGGACAAGAGACAATGGACACAAGTTAAACCACCTTAAATTCAAACTGAACACAAGAAGACTTTTTTTTTACTGTGAGGATGGTCAAACACCGGCACAGGTTGCCCAGAAAGATTACTAGTCTCCATTTATGGAGATATTCAAAATCCAGCTGGATACAGTCCTGGGCAACTGGCTCCAGGTGACTCTGCTTGAGCAGAAGGGTTGGACTAGATGATCACAAGAGGCCCCTCAAAACTTCAACCATTCTGTGATTCCATGATTCAAAACCCGTATTCAGCTGCTGCTTAAATTCAGCTTGCGCGTGCCCTGTCTTCCCATGTACGTCGCCATCCGACAACTTGAGAGTCCCTTTGCTTCCTGATCTCCTTGTGGCATTGACAATGGAATGCTAGGAACCCAAAGCACCTTGCTCCACCCTGTGCACGACATTTCAAAGGAACCTAATTCCTGCTTCTGCCTGTGCACAGAAGTGCTTCAGTACTGAGAAGCTTCAGAAGCCGGGCACATAAGATCACAAACACAGAGTGTTACACTCAGCTTTCAGAAACAGGGATTCCTTTGTTAGTTTGTCCTGGTCAAACCTAGTGAATGACCTCAGAACCAGCTCTAGGGATCAGCTGTGTGGGTCCAACAGCAGCTGCTGCTGCTGTTTTCTATAAAATGCAGTGGTGTCCAGCGACAGGACAGGGGCAATGGACACAAACTGAAACACAAGAGGTTTCAGTTGAACATGAGGAAAAACTTCTTTACTCTGAGGGTGACAGAGCACTGGAATAGGCTGCCTAGGGGGGTTGTGGAGTCTTCTTCTCTGGAGATATTCGAAGCCTGCCTGGATGAAATCCTGTGTAACATGCTCTAGGTGGCCCTGCTTTAGCAGGGGGGTTGGACTAGATGATCTCCTGAGGTCTCTTCCAACCCTTGTGATTCTGTGATTCTGTGAAAATGTAGCTGGAAAAAGAGCGAGCGGTGGCATGCTATCTCTGCAGTAGCTTAATGGGTCTCTCTGTTAGAGAATCCACAAAGATGCAAGTGAAATTATTTCCTCTGCCTGAGATATTCAAACCCAAACCTTTCACTGCCCCAAAGTACCAGCTACAAAACTAGTCTATGGCAAAGTAGAAACATTCTTCAATTTTTCTGTTGAAATTACTCAACTACTTAAAATAATTCATACTTTATTGCACCACACTTGGAGGATGACAAGCTGGCCTAAAATCTGATTTTTTTGCTTCCATGTACAGCCCTTTATCTAAGCTCAGTTTGCCTTGTAAAGCATCTACCTCGAAGTAGCCTACAGACATGTTATTGGGGTATTCCTGTGGGAGGCAGGAGCTGTGAGTATAAATCCTAACTAGAAAGACATAATTAAGACCTTGCAGAGCCAGGAATTAAGCCACACTGCTCCGCTAAGCTTTGCCTACTGTGGTGACTGTGCACCCTGCATGCTAGGTGTGAATGTTGCTGCAGATGTTGAATTCTGCAGCTGTGCGGACTCCATTTTGGAAGGTGCGGACTTAAAAGATAGGAGTTGCAACAGTAAATGACAAGTGCCTAAGCGTCCTTCTGGATCTTGGCTTTGGTGGCTTAGTCTCCAGTATGTTTCCCCAGATCAGAGCTGAGGTACTTCATCGGAGGTGCCTGTGGGGGAAGGAAGGCAGAGGTGGCATTGCGGTGCAGTACTGCTGTATTTACTTTTTGAACAGGCTCTAGTCATTAGTGTTATCACATCCCTGGAAATTCACTCAAAGACGACATTTGAAGGAGAACCTCTTTCTTCCTGCACACACAAACACACGCAAGCAAAGGTTGGTTTGTTTTTTTTTTTTTGATGATGATGCTTTCAGATAAACAGCCACAGCAAAGCCTCAGTTTCATTTTATCTCCATAGATAGCTCCAGGAAAAAAATCACTGCTGCTGCCTGCAGCCTAAACAACTCACTTTGCTGCCAAGTGCCATCTCAAAAAGAGGAACAATATAAACTAATTTCATACCTATTCAGTTCAATAATAGGTATTGTTCTAACTATACCTCTAGTGATAAGAGACAAAACAGCTTATTTGCCATTGCTAAGCAACTGTTAAAACAGTGTGTGGAATTCAGCCAGCTCTAATGGGCTGATAGGAATCAGTGTCTGAAGTTCTTGTTTGCATTCTGAAGTCAACAATAATTGTCCTTCTCTATTAATATTCATTTTAGATAGTTTATGGCTGCACCAGATTCAATTGTGATTCTGTCTTAATGGTGTTCTCAATGGTCTGCTCTCCCTTAGAAAGAAATATTTAACCATAATGCATTAAACTGCTTTAATCCCCTTGTTTTGTTTTGATGTAGCGATGAAGTGGCATAGAAAGTAACACAGGAAAAAGAAGGTAGTACAAAACACTCTGCGAAATACAAACTGATGGTATGAGCGGTACCAAGTTGCAGGCAGAGAGTTTGAGGTATTTAGGTAGGGTTCCATAAATCACAAGATGGCATTTGTGTCTGAGATGCAAAAACATCTGCAAACCCCCTAGACATTTGGAAAAACAGAATCTATGCAAGACAGATGTAAAAGCCTAAGCGCATTAAACCATGGGATTTTTTTTTTCCAACCTTAATTTATGAGTTCACATTTTAGTCATTTGTGTACATGATTTAGGAGAAGGGACTTTCTGGCTCCGATCATGCCTTACCGAGATAAGGAACGGGCAAATGAATAAATGCAAAGGAAGAAACGTTGCAGAAGAGGATCCTGCATTCATAAGCATTTCTTTGTAGCTGGAGAATGATTTCTGTGACCTAAAATGAGAATGCATTATCATGAGAGAATGATATCTCTTCAGATGCTCTGTTCCTTATCTATAAGTAAGTAAAGACGCATGAGTAAGTAACGATGCACAAGCAGAGGGTCTGAAGGCTTATTGCTGCTAGATCTGGAGTTCTGTGCTTGTACCCACCACTGCTCCATTGCTTCGACAGGGGCATAAACATATGATTAAAGCTTATGCACGTGAGCAGTCCCATCACATTCAGCAGAATCGCTACCATTCCCTGTTCAGTGAGCGCTCAGAAGTTCTGTTGGCACAAGTTTGTCAGATGGAGCCCGTGCAGGTGAAACAACATCACCCTGCTTAGCCCACCATGCCTCACACCGTGACTTGCAAGAGCCAGGTCTTAATGTAACAACAGAAGAAGAACTGCGCTGACTTCAGCCAGTGCCTGAGTCAGAAGACTGGCTTGTCACGCAGTGATGTGAAAACGTGGGGGTAAAAAGTTGAGACCGTCCCCCCGCGAAGCTTACGGCAGTGTCTGAGTCACCACAGGACGCGAGAAGGCTGCAGGCAATGGCACGCAAAGTAGGCTGGGTCTGACTGCTTCCCTTATGTAACTCCTGCGTTAGCATCTTCTCTGCTCCATATATAAACCCAGAAAACATCAAAAAGCTGTTACTGAAAGCAGTGCTCTTATTTATTCATTTGTATGACTTAAAAAATTAGATATTTTCCACACAAGCTTTAGTGCAGGGCCAGGCATTTTCCTTGCTGGTACTGGTAAGACCATTTATTTCTGGATTCATTAAAAGGATGTTTGCACCCCCTAGTGTATAAGAAATTGCAAGAAATCAGATTCTTATAACAGCCTTAGCTGAATGAGGATGTTTAATATTAAACCATAATAAAATCTCCCTGTTACAATCTTAACAACTTCAAGAGAAAGGATTGTAAACTCAAAGATCATCCTAGGTGTAATCCCTCATGCCCCTCTAGTCAACAATTGTAGGACCTGAAAATGGGTTCTACTGAGTTGGATTTTTATCCCACTGGAAGCTATCAGGGATTTACAGTAAAAATGAGACTGTACTGAAAACGGGTAATTCAAATCCAGACCTTCCTGAAACTCGGGGATGTTGCATCCAGCTTCAGCCCATTAGTGACATAGAGCCTGTAGCTGTGCTTCACTGAAGGACAGGGATCTTTGGATCTGGACTTTACTCCACTTAAGAGAAACTGTAAAAACTAGAGGCATGCGCTTAACTGTCCTCCAAGTTCTACTGCCCAGGCTGTCACAGGTAAGTAGACTTCTAACTTGTGACAGTGGCCTGCATCCTACTGTTTGGCATTAGGTCTTAAAAGACATTTGAAAAACTTCTCCTTACAGCTGTGGATCACTTTCTCAGTCTTCAGATGTGACTTCACTTATGCTAAGTTCTGCTCATCGTGTTAAACAAGGTAGAACCAGTCACAGAGATGAACCAGTTGAGCTTGCCTCGTTGGCACCAAAAGTGGCTTTTCATTTCCCTGTATCCAGCCCTAAGTCTGGAACCGGAGCAAAACCCTGGTGTTCCCTGGAACCAAACCAAAGCCAAGTACTGGCTCCTGGCTGTGAGCGTGGGAAGGGAATGGCTTAAGGGAGCACTTTCTGGTGGGTCTTGCACTGAATTTTTGAGGATTGGAACGTGTGACCCAAACCTTCACAGCATGGTCTGGTATGTGCTGTTTGGCTGACTGTCACCAATGCAGTCATGGGCAGGCTCTGATCTGGCCAAATTACAAAATGCGTTTTCAAGAATTCCCCTGCTCACCCCTCCACTGAAACCAGGACTGAACCATTTCCCCTGAGGTGTCTGAAACCCAATCACTGCAACCTTGGCAAGTGCCTGACAGCCAGAAAAATGAGATTGCCAACAGAAAAAAGTGGTCTGTTTTCATTATCCAAGCAGAATTAAATAAAAAAAAAGCAAACAAACTGCATAAAAGATGAAAATTAAATTAATTTTCTTTACTTTCATTATCTAAGTAGTTTCTTATAATAAATGTATTCTAAAATATGACTTCCAGCCAATGGTATTTACTATATTAAAAACAGACTGATTTTATTTACTGTACAATATTTAATAGCCCTTCCAAGCCACTTTATTCTGTAATTTTAAATGAATTCTTTGGGCTTTTATCAAAATAAGAAACTTGGCTTTTTGACAGAACAGTCCTTAGTAACTCACACTGAAGATACTGCCAGGAGCTGTGATGATTACTTTTGTCAGGTATTCTTTTCTTCCAGAAGAATGGAGTCATCGTGATATTACTGCAGAGTTCTTTTTGCTATTTGTGTAAATAAATAATAATAACGTAATATATGAAAAGCACCAGCAAATCGCAGCTAAGCATCCCCAAAGAGTTACATTTCAAGGCTCAGTAGTGCCACTGCGATATAAACCAGGTGAATGGTATACTGAGAACATGTTTCTAAAAAGTATGTTAACAATAAGAAAATTATACTGGCGTGTGCAGGTGCCAATTTTAAAAACAACTCTCCACCCATATTTGGAAAATTAAATCTATCTACTTCAGAAGCTGGACTAGGTATTTACAAGCTCCTTTTTTTTTTAATTAAAAAGACAGATCTTTCCCTATCAATTAATTCCTGGTTTAGAGCCTTTCTTTTTCACTATCATAACTAGATACCTGAAACTGTGATTTCTGTTAGACAAAATTCCTGCTGGAAAACTACTGAAGTTTACAAACTCTTCATTGTAATTATGAAAGCGCTGGGACCGTGTGCCTCATTTCTAAGAACAGAGAGAAAAATGCTGTTTCCTTCTGCAGATTTCATGTTGGCATTAACTCCAGACCCCTAAGGCTGGGCTGCGATGGCGCTGCTTAGCCCTGGCCCCTACATCTCGCAGTGGCTTGTGAATATAGGACGGGGGTTCCTGGTCACAGGGTGCAGAAATATTGACTCTCGGTAAGTAAGAAAGACAGGAGCAGTAAGAAAGCAGGAGCAGGAGACTGCTTGAAGTTTCAACACATGACCCAAGTGACCACTTGAATTCTTTTCCCAACCAAAATGGAGACGTTTTAGCAGGAGAATATGGTGCTATTGGTACAGAGCCTGTTACTGGGACATAGAGCTCCTAGGTTACAACTAGAATAGTCCCAGGACCCTAAATTAGCCACCTAAAAGCAGTGCAGATAGGAAACATGAAGAATTTTTATTACACTATAAAAAGAAGTCTTGCGTAAGCAAGTGAAATCTGCCCATCACACCTGTCATTTTTCACAGGAGAATGTCAACGTGAAACGTAGGTAGAGAAGAGTGATGTACTGCTTTCTGGTGGATTCAGCTGCCATCAAACAAAGGAGTGGAAGATGTGATAATCCCCCCCTCTAAATAGTGAAAATAATTCGGGAATTTGGAGGTATGAAATGGCTTGTGATGAAATATACTGGCTATATTGAAATTCCATACATATGGAAATGGGGCCCTGCTCTCAGGGCTCTCAGAGAGATTGGCATACTTTCCTGGTCTTCCAATAATGCCCAATGATGTTTCCATAGGAATGGCAGAGTGAGTTGCTTCTACTCCTTATAATATCACTCTGTGCAAAATAAAAATTATATATGAGATCGGTCCCTGCATCGATTTTACAGAGAGGATGGTCTGAAATTCAAAGTGTGGGCTGTTTCTTTCGTTTTCAAGGCAAACCAGTCCTGCTCTGTTGTTGGTGAGGTGCTCTGTTTCATTTCATAACCCATTCTTGTCCTGTTTGAATGTTTAATACGATCTTTTATATGAATATTAGGGTGCTTGTTCACAGGGAGATTTTTTCCCTGCTTCATACTTGAAGCATTCATTCGAGCCTTCGCAAAGACGCTAATACTCGGTCAAATTTCCCAGCAGCCTCATACAGCTATTATTCCAAGAGGCATCACGTTAAAGTCTTGGAAAGGAAGCATTACGGTTAATGCAGTTTGGGAAGTCAGTGTAATATTCACCGCATTACCTTGACATGGTTTAATGGCATGAGCAGCATGCACTCTGTGTCAGAGAAAATTACCTGTTGACCCTTGCTTGATGCCTGTCCTTAACTGGATAGCTACGAAATGGTGTGGAAAATCTTATATGAACTCCACTTAGCTTCCCCCCCCCCCGCTCTGTCCCATAGGGAACTCATTTCCTATCAGCTTGCCTATTAAAAAAAGAAACTTGCTTTGGTGTTTTCATTTGCTACAGTATTATTTCATACACACAATGGAGCTGCCCACCCAGCCTTCCTCCTGGCCTACCCTCCTAATGAAAAGATAAATCAATAAGGGAAGTGAATAGAGAAAGAATTAAAGAGAAGGAAATGCAAAGGGACTTTTTTTATCGTGATGGGAAACAAAGAACAAAGAGACTGTGGCAATCCCTTTGCAGGAACAGTCTTGGTCCATTCTTGGGGAATTCCTTCTTCGCTTGGGAAACAGCCTGGCACAATGAACACATGGGTGATTTTTACAGCTGTGTAATGTGAAAGAATTAAATTTTACCCCACTGCATGAATAAATAGATTAATTGTGAGTGACAGCTGGAAAATGAATTTCATGTTCTTGAAAGATACTGGATGATGTCAAAATCCTGTTGATTCACAGCCAGAGGCATATCCTCTTCCAAGGACCTCACCCCTGACCAAGGGGTAAGCTATGTTGTAAACGTGCAGGGCAATCAATTTATTCCTTGACTCATCTGCTCAGACTGCCAGGAAGATTCCCAGGCAGTGCCAGCCCCACTGATAGCTCCTGAACTGCACACAGCTTCAGAGATGTGACCACCCAACTTACCGCTTCAGAGCTGGTTCTTCCCTTACTTTGGCGGGAATTTAGGCAACTGGCTGGGGCGGATCTTTGGAGCCTCATGTGCTGACCCTGCAAACTCATCCCTTTGGACCTTGTCTCCTCATTGCCAGCAGGCTTACTGTTCAGACATTTGCACCACAGCTCCAGCAGGAACCTTCAGCTTTGGCACCTCACTTGCCCAGCGCAGGAGGTTTTGCTGCGGGAAAGAGGCAGCTGGGTGCAATGCAATGGAGGGTATGCTACCAGGCACGGCTGCCCCCACCCGCAGCCTCGTGTCAGGGGTCCTAGCCCATGCTGTGACCTAGTGAGCTTGGGAGCTGGACCAGTCCATGGTCTAAGGCGTGAGCCTGTCTCCCATGTGGCTAGATGTGACTTAGACTTAGGCTCAAAGCTTCTAAGACCTTGAAAGCTGTAAGCTGGAGCCTCCAACACAATAAAGGCTAGTGTGCCACTCGGGCACAGGGATGCTATTTTTTGCATTATGTTGTACTCAGTGGGCGCGAGTGTCCTCGCCTGAAAAAGGTGGAAAACAGTAAAGAGGCAGGTCCTCAGTACCCCTCTTTGATGTCTCAGGTAACATGAAAGGCAGCCTATGCCACTCTTCTGGTACGGTGACATTAAAATCAAAAAAGAGAAAGAAATCGTTGACTGTAGAGGAGATCCCTGCAATGCTCTCGATCCACAAAGCTACTTTTCTGGTTTCTCCCATTAACCCAACTGCAATATGTGCAGAACCAGATTACTTACCAGGCCAGAATATTAACATTCACAGCATTAATGTTTTGGGACCCTTAAAATGAAGAGAACTAACAGAAAAATCTTTTCAATCCTTTGGTATGAAATCCCACTGTTCTGAACTGACAAAAATAAATGCAGTGAACTTTCAGTGATATTGCACTATATAAAAAGGTTATTAAAAATGTATTTGAAGGACTAGCTTCATCAGTACAAATGCACTGAAGAAACGGTGGGTTCCAAGCTCAGTCACTCATTTACAGACTTAGTGAGGGAAGGATCGCTGAAATAATAGATTTTGGTAGCTTAAGTTAGACAAGCATTTTTAGACTTCATATGCAAAGAATCGCCCTCTGTTATAAAAAGATGGGATACTCAGTAATGTTGAGGTGAAATAAGAATATGCGTTTAAAGGAATATTGCCAAGTAGACATTGGTTCGGCTCTGAAAATGTGTTTGAAAGATGGGGGGGGAGAGATAAAATAGAGCAGTGTAGAGGAATAGAAGAATACTGGTAGGAATGCAAATGATTTATTGGCTTATTTGTTGATTCTGATTTCCATAGTAATCAGAGGGGTTTTTAGAGATGATCTGTACATTCCCCAAAGTGATATGAACACAGCAACAAAGTGCCAGCGCATGAAAATTTTAAAGCACAATTGGCTCCACTTTGAGAACTGGCTCCATTCTCTTGTCTTGAATTCAGGCACCTCTGACCTTGCCACTCATTTTTGGACTAAATGACTGCTCAATCAAGATTCAGTATTCCTACTGTGGGGTTTTGTCGTGTGTCTTCCAGGACCAAATGAAAACCAGTCAATCTTGTTTTACTGCTGTAAATGAATCTAGAATGAAGAGATAGCAGGGAGAGAAAAAGCCAAGCTTTCGAATCTGCACTTCCAGTGATTTAAGATGATGATAAGAGAGGTAAGAATTTATTTTTAATTATTGCTGTGGGTTTTTTTTGATAACGCTCCCTTTGAAGAACACAGAAAATACTTTATTCCTCCTGTTGATACGCACTGCCACTTTCAGTTCTGTTCTCCTCAAGTATCACAGCCGAGGTGTTTATTTGGTGGGGGGGGGGGGGGGCAGGTGACCATCTTCCACTCCAGCGGTCAGTCCCTGTGGGAGTGAGAAGGTAAGTGCCAACCGCCCCAGCTGTGCTGCCATCTCTCACCCAGGTTTCGCACAATCCTGTCTTTGTGAGTCTCAGCTCCTGAAGAAAGTGTTGGCTGCATTCTGTACGGCTTTCTTCAGTGCAGAGTTTTCTGCTTTTCACAGGTTAATTTCATCAGTGGAAGTGCCCATTAGTTCTTGAGGACTGTCTTTCTTAAGGGTGTAAGGGTTTTAAATACTAAGCCCAGTACAATTACTCTTGTTCAAAGAGGGTCCCTTTGCCCTAGAGCTGAAATCTGGGGCAGCTCTTGCCCTAGGGGTGACAGGTCCACCCCCATCAGGACTTTAAAAACCTTCCTGAAATCTTTTTTGGTTGTTATGCCTCAGCAGTGACATGCGGTAGCAGAAGAACAGCAGTGGTTTAACAGAACAATATGGTAACATGTAACAAGCTTCCATAAAGGGTTTTTTGTTGGGCTTTTTGGGTGTTTTGGGTTTTTTTGGGGATGTGTGGATTGTGTGTTTTGGTTTTAATAATGCTTAAATATGTTCTGGACTACTTGTGCATTGATGCACTTGCACAACAGACTCCAGCAGGGGGATTTCACTGACTTTCCCAAGTTCACAGATGGGCATGTGGTAACTCAGGCTGAGCATGAAAAGGGCCACACAGGAGAAAAGTTCAAGGTCTTCTACAAGGTAACGGGGGCTTTTTTTTCTGTGTTCCAGGGTGTAACATCTAATTGTGTCAATATTACCTTGATAATGAATAACCTATATGCCTTTTCTTTTCTGTTCTCTTAAATTTGCATTGCATGACAGATGTGCACATAGACACACACATGCACACACACAGAATCATAGAATCGTTTAGATTGGAAAAGACATTTAAGATCATCAAGTCCAACCGTTAACCTAACCCTGCCAAGTCCACCACTAAACCTTGTCCCTAAGCACCTCGTCTTTTAAATACCTCCAGGGATGGGGATTTGATTACTCTCCTGGGCAGCCCATTCCAGTGCCTGACAACCCTTTCAGTGAAAAAATTTTTCCTAATGTCCAACCTAAACCTGCTCTGGCGCAACTTCAGACCATTTCCCCTCCTCCTATTGCCTGTTACCAGGGAGAAGAGACTGCCCCCTACATATTTATTACATTTTCTGCTGAGATCCCTAGCATCTAGAAAATCTTTAACGCTGCCACTGGCAGTCATCACAGTTTTGAAGATCGAAAAGCCCGCAACCTGGCTTAATACCAAGTATAGTATCTCAGAGGAGGCACATCCCTAGCAAGAAGCAACATAGCAAATAATGTCTGATTAATAGATAGACCTGTAATTTTAACAAGAATATCTTTATCATGATGACTAGAAATACAGCTTAGACTTTGTTATTTCCAGAGTTAATACAGAATTAAGAGGAAACTCTTAGTGGATTTGAATGCTTCACTGAATATTTTCACGATAATTTGAATTCATACCCATATAATGAATATCATTCAGCGGATAAAATGGACTTGCCCTCTGCCTCTTTGTTGACTGTATCTACTACCTAGCTGCCCTGTGGAGCTTTGTTTTCCAAGAGTCAGCAGTCATTGTTCAGAGCTTAATTTCAAATTTTACTGCTGCCATTTATTACAAACTATCAGGGGGTTAATGTGAGAAAAGCCTTTGATAGGAAAACTCTTTGGTCAGAAATCACGTATTTATACATCTAGCACCCAGAGAACTGCAGGCCCTGATCCTGCTGTGGGCTTTGGGGTTTGTTTCCACTGTATAACATTCTTTATAAGACTTCTTCAAGCCAAGCCAGGTTTATGAGCTATCCCATTGCACCCCTTTCCCACCTGCTGATCCAAGGGCGAATTCCACAGGAATAGATATTACTACTGAATCAAGACAGGGCCCTGAATATTGCTTTTGGAAAGGCGTGCGACTTAAGTGGGTCCACTTAACTGGGTCCCGCACCATTGCTGCCTTCCGCCTTTTAGCTGTTACCCGAGGCTTCCACCTTCTAGCTCTGAGCTCCATAGCCCCTGTGACGGGGGCTTGCAGGCACCAGGTGAGGTCACAAACAAGCGACGCTTAGGGCGCCCCGGGGCCTGAAGGACCTCTGTCCTTCCTTCAGCGGCGTTTCTCAGATTTCCCAAATGGGACCCAGCCCTTTCGGAAAAAAACCACCCTGCACGACCTCGTACAGCTTTGTCGCGACGATTTGTTTACTCCTAGCTTGCAAAGACCAGGCTGTATTTCAAACATTCATCTGCTTCTGTTCTCTCCTCTTGCGGTTTTTTTCGGCTTGGCTGGCTGCGTGCATTTCCCACCAGCTGTATTTGCCGGGCTGCCAGCGCCCCGGGGACCCTCCCGCGGCCCGGGCCCTGCCCGGCTGCAGGCGCCGCCAGCGGCCGCCCGCCCCCCGCCGCCCCAGCAGCGGCTGCCGGCGGGCCGCGGGCTCCTCCCGGCGGCCGCCCGGGTTCCGCGGGCTTCTCCCGGCGGCCGCCCCGGTTCCGCTGCGCAGGCCGAGCCCCTCGCCGCCGGGGCGGGCCAGGGTCGGTCGGTCGGTCGGAGTGAGGGCGGGGCGGGGCGGGGGGCGGCGGGGCGTCAGGCGGGGGGCGGCGGGAGAGCCGATGTCCGCCATGAGGGACAGGCGGAGAGGCGTTTGAGCGGCGGCTCCATAGCTCAGTGGTTAGAGCACTGGTCTTGTAAACCAGGGGTCGCGAGTTCGATCCTCGCTGGGGCCTCGCTGCGTTTTTATGTGTAGCTCCCGGCGAACCCCGTCTATCAGTAACGAGATTTATTTTGGGGCGTTTCGGTACGGGCGGACCGGAGCGCGCGGGCGGGCTCCGTGGGCTCCTTATTTAGGGGAACGCTTTGAAAACAAACGCTTTCGGTAAAATCTGAGCCTTGGGAACCATGTCGGGCACCGGATGAATTCCTGGTTGCGCCCGGCGCTGGCAGGGCCGGGGGGAACAACCACCCCAGCGGGGATGGAAGAGTGAATTTCTGTACGGCTCGCGTCGCAATTTCCCTGATGGGAGCCTTGGCAAAATGCTGTTACGGGGTTTAAAAGGAACAAATTGCCCCTGAGCGGAGAATAAACTGGACAGGATTAACCTGACTCCTCACAGCTTGTTGTCAGGGGAGCCGAGCTGTTGGGGTTATTTCTGTGCTGAAGGCTGGACAGAGGAGGTGTAATAATTCTTTACACCCCCCCCCCCTTTTTTTTTTTTTGCTTTTAGGTTATAAAAAGAGCTAGAAACCTCCGCCCATATCGTCTTGAGCACCATGCTTTAAAAATACCCATTCGTTTTTTTCAGAAATCGTGTAAGCAAGGCATTCCGTTTCTAGCACTGCCAACACCACGGCGATGGCCACCGAGATCAAGCAGGGAAGTGAGTCCGCAGGCCCTGGCGAGGGGGAAGGATGACACCCGCAGCGCGCATCCTGCCAGGGGCTGGAAGCGTGGCAGAGCTGCGGAACGGCAGGCGCTGCCGGAGGCTGCGGCTGGATGTGTCGCGCGGGATGCGTGGGCTGTGGTGTGGCACCGCAGCCCCTGCTATGCCCTCCTGGCTGTGATCGCAGCTTCTCCCCGGCCTCCTTTCTCTGCTGAGAGTAGAGCAAAGCTGCGGTGATGCACAGGGCTGGTGCTGTTGCTGTGCTGAGAGGAGCAGAGGGCTGACAGGCTATTTCCCCCTTATGGTAACACCACGAGGCCCAAAAAGCATTTGAATTTGCTGTGGTTTGGGGTTCTTGCATGTAAGAGTTTGCCTGGAATGACTTGTTCGCAGCACCGCTTCCTGTCCCATCTGGGAAAAGAGTGCTTTGTCCTAATCCCAGTGTTACCAGTTGACTAACATCCTAACCAGTTCCTTGGTTCAGCAGTCCTCCCAGTCCTCGCAGCAGGCTCATGGAGGTGGAGATAAAAGCCATCCCTTGAGAGGACCTGTCCTCTCCAGGGGGACTGGGTCCAACGTGGCTGCAGTGTCTCTGTTGACGGGGAGCTGGGTTTCGCCATGACCAACCAGAGCATTATCAGATCCCTGGGATGCCACAGATGGTCTGAAGAAGCAGTCAGGCATGCGCCTATAAAGGCCATGTAGTTTTTCGTCTCTCACGGGATCATCCAGAACGAACGTGCAGGAACTACCCCCTGGCAAAGCCCAGAGTAATCGGTGTCTGCGTTCAGGGGATGGGACGATGACACTTTAGCCGTGGAAGGGGAGATCATGCGTGTGACGCTCGGCTGCTGCATTCCCCACATCCACGAAATATCACAGGAATATGCTTCAGCTATTCCCATTTGTCACAGCTATGTATATGAGCTGCCACGGAGGCTTTTCTGAAGCGCCGACGGGTTGCTACGTGTGCTGTCACGGCCGCTGGGAAGCGTGAGTGGGAGCTAAGCCACCCAATGTCAGCACTGAATCTGCGCATCCCTCTCCCGGCTCTTCGGCGTTTGCGGCGCGTTGGTTGGTTTCATAAGCGGTGGAGCGCGGCCGATGCTGCCGGAGGCCTCCAGAGGGAGAGCCCGCTCCTCGGCGGAGCTCTGGGGACGCTGGTTCACCCGGGCCGCTGGAGGACCCAAAAACTGGGCCCAGAGCGGGCAGTGTCGGCTATACCAAGCAGAAAGGAGAGGAAGCCAGGGCGCGTGAAGGGATAAAGGGCCATGCTCCTCCTTTCGCTTCCAAAAATCTGTATCTAAGATCCCCTCACCACCAAGTGCTGCAGCTGTGGGGCTGTCACGGGCCTGGCCATCCCCAGCAGGTGCTACGAGGGGGACGTGCCCGCTATGGGGGCTCGAGGCGAAGCCTGGCGTGGCTGCTCCTGGCTCGGCAGCCTCA
The DNA here is from genome assembly GCA_018403395.1 of Gorsachius goisagi. NCBI lineage: Eukaryota > Metazoa > Chordata > Aves > Pelecaniformes > Ardeidae > Gorsachius > Gorsachius goisagi. The sequence continues at coordinate 10,862 of BOSO01000925.1, read as the reverse complement.
GCCCTCTGTGCGGAGCCAGGAGTGCCGCACCTGCAGAGGTAGAGGTGCTTTATGGCATGCTGCCTTAAATTCCGAGTTTTCTGCTGATGTGATTGAATTTTCATTTTTCAAAGATGTTTCTTTACAGTTAAACAGGGCCTATTTTAAAATAGCGGACTTAAGAGTCTTTTACAATTGTTCTGCTGTCATATTACACACAGCAGACTTGCTGTTACAGCTGACCCCGCAGAGACCTGCAGCTGGTGGCAGGGACTGGGACCAGGAGGGCACGCTGGCCCCTCGATGAACGTGGCTGCGTTTTGCCCAGGGCTCGGGGTAGTTGCTATTGGTGGCACCGCTCCATGCCTTTCTGTGGGACCTGTCCTGGGAAGAGCAATGGGTGCCACCCCCCCTGCCCCCAGTGCATTCATGCACATGCATGGGTGGAAAGCAGGAGATGAGCCCAGGACTCCTTCTGAGATGACTCTCCCTGCCTTCTCCATCCCCAGTGGGACACCTATATACCATACCCAAGCCAAGAAGTGACCCCAAAATTTCCTCCGTCCTCTGCTAGTGATGTCATCTGCACTCTGATTCTTGCTATAAAGGAAGATTTATCAGTAGCCATTGTTACTGAAGGTGGGAAATGTATCAAAAGCTTTGCTCAAAAAAGCAGGGGTGACCTTCACTATGTCCAGTTACACAGTCATCAGTGATATCATTTGAAAATGCCTTTACAGTTTGTTTCTCCAAACTGTGGTGAGGGCCCTGGACAATACTAATTGTGGTTTCATTTTGGACCACTAGCAGAGGCCCTGAGAATTACTGTGGTGTCTGGGAAGACAGATACCTTCCCACCACTGCAAGGCAACCTGGGCTCATCTCAGAGATATTTCTCCTTGTTGTGTTTTTTCCAGGAAATTTATACCCATCTTGCTCATTTCAACAGCAGCAGGCCTTACACAAGAAGAGGCTGTTTTCTTCATGAGTCTACTAGTTTTCTTTCCAGACAGGTAACAAAAATTGACATATCTAAGCATAGCTTACTGCAGTGTGATATAATTTTTGACAGTGGGAATAGGGAATCAAAGTCAATGACTGTGAAACTGGTTTAGCTGTCAGAGGAAAAATGAAATATAGACTTTTTCAATATTCCACATGCTTTGATATTGTACAGATGCCGCCAAAACATCATAAATTTCTAAAATATTCTCCCTCCCGCCAAAGTCCAAGCACTTTCAAAATCTAAGATTAATAAAGAATGTTTCCATTTGTTTAGTCAGAAAAGAACTAAAGAAATTCAGACTTGTGTTTCTGAACTTTCTGCAAGTACTTAAAGTTTGATGACTTTGGATTTGTGCCAGTGAGGTAAAGCCAAAATTTTTTCCTCACCTGATGTCCTGGTTTCAGCTGGGATAGAGTTAATTTTCTTCCTAGTAGCTGGTAGAGTGCTGTGTTTTGGATTTAGGATGAGAAGAATGTTGATAACACACTGATGGTTTAGTTGTTGCTGAGCAGGGCTTACACCAGTCAAGGACTTTTCAGCTTCCCATGTTCTGCCAGGTGCACAAGAGGCTGGGGGGGGAGGTGGGGCACAGCCAGGACAGCTGACCCCAGCTGGCCAAAGGGCTATTCCATACCATATGATGTCATGCTCAGTATATAAGCTGGGGGAAGGAGGAAGGGTGGGACATTCGGAGCGATGGCATTTGTCTTCCCAAGTAATCATTATGCGTGATGGAGCCCTGCTTTCCTGGAGGTGGCTGAACACCTGCCTGCCCGTGGGAAGTGGTGAATGAATTCCTTGCTTTGCTTTGCTTGCGTGCGTGGCTTTTTGCTTTCCCTATTAAACTGTCTTTATCTCAACCCATGAGTTTTCTCATGTTTACTCTTCCGATTCTCTTCCCTGTCCCATTGTGGGGGGAGTGAGCGAGCAGTCTCTGGGGTTTAGTTGCCAGCTGGGGTTAAACCACGAATAAAGCCATCAAGAATGTCTTCAATGAATGTCAATGAACAGTGAAAATGTTTACATGTAATGAAAACCCAAGGTGGTAACAGTAACACCGAAAAGAAAAATGTGTTTTTCTTCTAAAGATACTATTTTTAGTTGGATGTTGCTCTTTTAATTCTGTTCTTCTGGTTGCTAAAACAAAAAAAAAATCCTTGGGCCTCATAAGCTACCGTGCTCCTAGTCAGGCTCTTCCAGGATGTTCCATACCTTGATGCCTGAGCACTTATTTTTACAAGTTTAATGGTCCTGTTACTTTGTCCAGAGTTCCTTTCATAGGGTGTCATTAACAACTTTGCAAGAGTTGTTTGAAGGTGGGTAGAAAGAAGCCTGAACACCACAATCACCAGCTGTAATATTGATCCAGTCCAGTATATCCTGACATCCAGACCAAGCTGTCTCCTTGCCCCTTTTCCTCCTCCTCTGTCAAGAAATCCCTCCCTTTTAAAAGAAAGTAATTAAAATATAGCTGTTCAGGACCAGATGCAGGCCAAATGCATCCCCAGATGAAGCGGGAACTCAATGCACTGGGACTTTGAATGATGATGCAAGGCAATCTTCACCAGGGAACAACAGTAGATATTCTTGGCAAAAGACCATATTTCTGAGCCAGTTAGCGCTGGATGGAGGGACAGCTAATGAACCCATTTGGCTTCTAGTATGGATGTTATTTACTGTGATGTTAGCATATGAATAAAGATGCTTAAAAAGAACAGGGGCCTCTTTGGTAATGAGAAAGTGCAGATGAAATAAATCCTTCGGTGTCCGCCAGGAGAGTTACTGTTGTGTTTTAAAGAAAAATGATGTTTTCTATATTTTCAGGGAATCTTGCCTAACACTTAAAGAAAAGAAGAAAAACAAACAGAAATGTCTTATTGCAACTCCCCAAGATACTTAACTAACTACTTGTGCAATATCTGATACTAACCTTGCTCACATTTTAATATCGATGCCTGCCTATAGGTTTTGATGGTGCACTTCAGTAGAGAGATGTTGCCTAAGATAAAACATGCCCTTTTTGCCATGCACCTTGTAATTTAATGATGGGAACACCAGGTTCTGGCAGTACAGAATCTAGGCACAATACAATAGGTTTGAATGTAATGAAATACATAGAGCAGTAGAAGGGAGGGTCCTTTAAATATCTCATGTGTGTGTAATTTATTGTGACTTGAGAATGGATGAAAAAGAGCAAGAGAGCTTGAGTTTAGGAAGGATGAAGCGCTGTTCTTTTAGAATCTATGTATGTGATGTACAGACAAAAAAAATCCCTGCTGACATCACTAAACTCAATAGACTCTTCAGATTATTACAATATTTCTGGCTTTCAGGTGAACAAAAATTAGTATGCAAGCAGAACTAATCTTAGGGACAAGGTGGAGCTTAAATAAAATTTAGAAATGTGACCCTGTAGTATTAGGAAGGATAAAAAGATAATTCAGCTTTCTTGCCTGCTTCTCTAGGACAGGTTGTCTAAATTTATCCAGTTCCAGCTTACCTTAATAAGAACATAAATTAATCCAGAGACTGTAAATGGAGAACTTTTACTATAAAAAAGGCTGGTATCAACTGTGTCAACCTCTGTTCGAAGCAGAGAGTCTCCTCTGCCGACAACGGAGCCAGCAGAACACTACCTAATGCTGCATGTGTGTCTGCCCATCCACATATATCTGATTACCTCTCAGACAGACCCTGGGCATAGGCTGCTCACATGTAAAGCACATTCATTCCTTCTGAAGATAAACAGAGGAGTTGTTCCTTTTGGTCACCAAGTTACAGACTATTTTTGGACAAGAATGCTGTTGCTTGCAATCCCCCTGCGGTATCTGTGAGACCGGCTAATGACCGTGGTGCCTGTACATGTAAACAGTCTCAAATCATGATACGTTCCCTCCTGAAAAGAGGCTATGAATATGTCTGCTCATTCCCTTCAGAGGACTGGTACTGCTGATCACATCGCCACAGCAAGAACTTTAATCCATACCAAAAGCCATTTGTAATAGAAATTAATAAACAGCAAACCCACAAGGATGAGTATTTCTCACTGCATGTAGCAGCTGTATAGAGACAGCTGTCTCTGCCAACATGCTAATATTTTTTTAGATTGATAAAACATGGCATTGAAAAGCCATACAGTTGAACTATGCAATAAAGAGACTAAATATAAAGAGAATAAATTTAAATATGACCACATCCTTCTGCAGAGGCTTCCTCAAGACAAGGATGTAGAGTTTCTATGCTTACTTTACACTGAAATCATGTTTTTAAAAACAAAGTAAACAACATGAGAAACCTTAAATTTAAGATGCTGCAGTGTAGTCCATGAGAGACCTTCCTGTTAGTTTAGAAATTCCTCAGCTATTTACAACTGTTTTTTTTTAAATCTTGGATTTGCAAAGAAACAATAGTATTTGCATCCAGCTGTCATTCTGGGTGTTATTGTATTGTAGATTCTTTGCTGCTTTTTGATCATTACTCAGTCAAACTGTAAATGTTTTTAGTGAATCGGAAAGAGTTTTGCTTTCTGGTGCAGAGCACCCTGCCTTTGGTACCATAACCTTCTGGTTGGTGGGCTACTAAGAAGAGGTATGAGACAGCCCTCCCTGCTTCTTTTATGTTTTGAACAGAAGGTGGGGGGGTTTTTTCTATGATTTTTATATTTTTCCTTATATTTAATGAATTTCCTGGACTCTGCAGATCTATTCTCCCATGAGGATGATGGAAATGCTGGATTATTTGGGTCCTTCTTCAATGAATAATAGCAATGAATAATTCAGTGTAAAACTTTAAATATGCCAATCAGTGCATGCACAGCAGATCACCAGGGCAATCAGATGTGTGTGTGCCAGCAGAGTCTTCATTTCACCTTGCAAAAAAGGGCCATTGAAGCCTACTAGATTTTTTTGAACTAGCCAGTCTGGATTTATTGGGGAAAAAAGCTTGTTCAGATCTTACAATCAGCTGCTTAATAACTGCAGGCTCCTTACCAGCAGAACAGCAGGAACAAAACTGGGAAGCACTGTCATGACTGTTCTAAAATCAACTGGTTGCCCCTTGAAAACCTTTCTGCTGGGCGCTGGCCTGAGCAGGACCTCTCTGCAGCCTGCTCTGTGTACTCGGAGGGGAAACATGAGGGTTTTTTCAAAATCAGAATCTGTGGCAACTTTTGTGCTGCCACTGAAGTGATTCTCAAAAGTGGTGAAATACCTGAGCGAGCTGTAACTTGTCCATGTTAGGTGCCAGTATTTGGGAAAATACAGCAATCTGGAATTCAGGAGCTTGACATCTGAGACAGTGTCCAGCACCATGTGATGGCGTTTTCAGCCCAAACCTCTCATGCTTTGCTCCAACTGTACCTTCTGGCTGGTTTTTGGAAGCTTGAGCTCACGGAATCCAACGTGCACCCTGCGATCCCAAGCTGGTCCTTCTGGGTTCATGCTTCCCGCTTGGTGAAGCAGTTTGCTTGTTCCAGATTTGAGCCAGGGCAAAACCCAAAATGTGGGCCCTCTGGATGATAAAGGAGTTATGTGTTTGATGGAGAGCTTGACTCCTGAGCAAGCACAGCAACAGAGATGTGACTGCAGACAGCGTGTGCGAGCAGTGACATGCTGCAACACCACTGCTTGTTTAGCTTAAGAATGTCAGTCAGCCAATTAGTTCAGTGAAGCTTTTCAGAACGTCGCCTGTGAGGTTATTATAATTGAAGTGCTAACACAAATAGCCTACATTCCGAGTTCTGAGCAGCAGAGAAGAAATCTCAGCAGAGGGCTGAGCCTGGACCTGTTAGAAACTGCGCAGATAAACCCTTGACATTAGAATCGGGGATTTTTAATGCCTAGTTTTCACTGTGATTTTCATCTCTCTGCCCCATTCTGCATAGCTTGCTTAGCATGACATCTTGTCTGCTCAGTTCCCCTCCAGCCAGCTGATGAAAAAGCAGACTGCTGAAGTATTACAGGTGCCCCTCCTAAACGGGGGCTGTTGCAGCATTCAGCCCCACAGAGCGCAGGCAGACTGCGTTCCAGCTGTGCTTCAGGGATGAGGGGAACTTGTGCAGCTGTGCAGAGGAATTAGTGACTGCATTCAAGCACAGCACGATCAATCATGAAGAATCAATTCTTGCTCCTCCACTCAGAGCTGCAAAGTGCCAGGAGCCAGCTGCCCTCAAACAGAGTTGATAAACACATCTGAGGAAATGTCAGACTGGTTCAGGCAAGCCTAATACCCCTAAACCACCACTGACAGGAGCCCGTATCTCATCCAGCCCTTGGTGATGCTGCTGTAACAGCTCAAGCCTCTGATCCAACATGTCTTTTATCCATTCCTCCATCCTCCCCTGGGCTTTCCACACATCCTTGCTCTCTTGGCTTCATGCTGCTTCGACCCTTCATTTGCATTTATCTCTTAATGTTCTAATCTGCTTTTTAAAAGCCGGCCTTTAATATATATCTCTTTGTTGCTTTATCCCACCACAAAAGCCCTTAGATATGCTTTTTCAACATACTCTCACAGACAAGTTCAATCTTTTTTTTAAAAAAAATGCCCCCCTAAAATAAATAGATTTTCTTCTGATGCTTTTTTTAGTTTCATTTTTTTGCAAGACACTTATATCCCACTACTCCAGCATTTCCAATGTCATTTAATATTCGCCTTGTTTTTTCTGCTTCTTCAGGGGTTCAGTTTCCTTTTGGCTAAGAAGGAGAATCTAGGTGAAGATGTAATGCAGCTGGACAATTAGCCACTAAAAATAGTTTGCTAAAGGTCTGGGCAATACAGAGACCTCGATAAACATCAGATTTGCAGACGATGTGGATTCAGGCTGAGTAGTTTGCTTAATCCTCTGTGCTCTGCTAAACGATTTACCAAGGCTGCTTTTTAATAAACCTTCCTGAACCAACTATATTCTCCTGCTATCAGCAATCCCCCAACAGTTGCCCACCATGGCCTATAGAATTTAAGTTAGAAATAAAATCCTAAAATAAGGTTATGGTGACATCTATATTGTTTTGTCTCATAAAATTTATGCCATATTTGCTTAAATCAAAAAGACATCAGCATCAGTCATTTAATGGCAATTGAATTAAAGTCACGTAACTGAGTAGGTAAAATTAAAGCCCAGTGGGACTGAGTTATTAGAATTTGAGACCTACTTTGTTCAGCTGTGCCTCTTGCTTCAGTGTATTTCATTCAAACGAAAGCAATGTCAATTCACTTACACTTCATGCGCTGTGGCAGCATCCTCAGTCAGCATTTTACCCATACCTACCTCAAACTTCCACTGACTTCCTCCGGAGGAAATGCTGGCTAGATGGAAGTAAGGACTTCAGCACTTGGCTCTCAGTGATGACAAGTCTGTCAGTCCATATGTAAAAATGTATGGATAGAAGGAACTGTATTGACACTGAATGTCAGTGATGTGCAAGACTAAGAGCAGGAATTACACTGTAAATTCTGCACAAGCTTGATTTTTAAGGGTAAGTTAAAAGTTCCTGCTTTTTAGCCTGTAACATCAGAGCAGAAAGTTACTAAGTTCTGTTTTAGACAGAGTGCTCATCTTTGGTTATCACATGCCCTGAATTTCTGAGATGTGGTTTTGTCAAAGCTGTAGACAACTTCTAAAATTATTTGGATTTCTAAAGACCTGAAATAAAAATTATTTCATCAGTTAAACTGTGATTTTCTGGGTAAATCAAAGTTATTGTTTGATTCTTAATTAATTCATTACCTTCCCATGCACAATGGGAATGTGCTTCACTTCATATTGCCTCTCAACTTTCTCTAATTTTAGATCTGTCAAAAAAAACCACTCCCAAGCCCCTCAGAACATTTCTTTGCGTCCCTTTTTTTGATCTGACAATATGAAATTGTGTTTTCTAATGCTAGCCAGTAGATTTTGTCCTGAAGGAAGCATGAGAGGGTTTCTGATAAATTGGAGTTAGCGACAAATAGTTTTGTGACAGCGAAGAGTGATGGTGAGAAAACAGGGAAAAGGAAACCTTGCAGACACTGAGATATGTTTGCCCAAACCAGGTTTTGCTTTTTCCTGAAGTTACCAAAACACAATAACAACGCAACACGCCAAGTAATGCAAAGGATGATCAGACCGATTATCTCGATAAGGCTTACCTATTGAAAAATTAGTGAAGGATGTAACAACATTGGTTGTTAGCTGTATTCCAAATTATTATCTGTGACAATATAGGTATTAACAGATAAGTTTTAAAAAGCCAGTCAAGTAATTAGTTCGGGACAACTACTCAAAACACTGTCCTTGAGGTTATTATAGTTATATTCCTAATGTACATAGTCTATATCAAACTTAAAGACCAATTGGCAAATGCCAGGACCTTGCAATATCATAGAGTAGACCAGAGGCCCTCTTGTCCTAAAGCTGATTAAAGGATTCATTGAAATTTTAGTCAGTCACAAGAGTCAGCGGAGGCTGGGTGGACAAAGAAAAATAAGCGCTACAGAGAAATGACCTACGAGTTTGTTGAATCCAGAGGTCAGGCACACATTCACATTGGCAAATTTCTGAGCTGCAAGTCATCCCTACCAAGGTCTCAGCCAACAATGGTGAGCTCCGTAGTTCCTCAGGGGCTGCATCTCTATTACCTTGACATTCGGTCAGTACACAGCATGGTGGAAAAAAAGCTACTGATCCCCTTTATCAACTTAACCTGTAGTACGAACACTCACAAACTCTTTTTACATTAGCATTTCTGTCATTGCTACCAATGTATGAGGGAGGAGACACCGGAGGAGATTTCTTCAGAATGCTGGAGGTAGACAAAACCAGAGGCTCCTTCTTCCCTTTCCCCCTAAACTCTTGACTGCTTTCTAATACCTTTTAGCTGAGCTACTGCCTCTTCTACTGCAGTTCCTTTCTAGCTAAGAATGGCTTTGGCTGGGTGATAAATTGGCATGGCAATTTTAGACTCCTGTCATTACCCTTCTTGCTCTCCAAGCCCCACAGAACAAATCATATTTTATGTAAAGTTGTTTTGCTGATGTAGGTGGTACCACATTGATGCAGAAACAAATTTGGTAAAACACCCTGCTGTTGACTCGAAGGTAATGAATGTGGGCTGTAGTTTGGACTTGTGATGAAGATTCCTCCCTTTCCTGCTCTCCACCCTCATCAAGCTGAGAGCAGGCATCTAAGAAGCCAAAGATGTCATAAGACTTGCCGTTTGACATGGGGCAGTCATCTGCCATTGCACCTTTGTCTTAACTGGTTGTTAATCACAGGCATTCTGCCTTTGTACTGTTTGCCTTTGGATGAAACCTTACCCCTTTTTTTTTTGAGCATCCCCTGTAGACAAGCCCTTAGGTGGCTCTTGCTAATAACCTCGTTTCTGTGACACTGCAAAGGCCGCAAGCAGAACTTATAGATCAGTTTCTGCTTGAACTTAAATCAGATAAGGTAAGTTATAATTTAAAACCCTCCTGAGGGAGAGATTAGTCTTGCACGGTCTAGTAGCTGTCCCTGACCTTGCTTATTGAAAGAAAATGACCCATAGGAAAGCTGATAGAAAAAGAAGCATTTTAGTCACAGAATATTTATTATTAAAGATGTATTTTTAGTTAATGGTAAGAATAGATCCTATTACTCAATCTCCTGTTTTTAAAGACAAGACAAGGAACAGTCTTAACTGCTTTTATTAGTAAAGGACTATTATTAGATATTAATAAAGAAGCCTAGAAAAGTTTAGAAAATATGTATAAAAATATAGTGGACTACATCCAGATGTAATACAGGGCTTAGGCACATGTGATCCAATTAACTGTGGCAGCCTGTCAGCTAAAGTTACTATAGGGGTCTGCATGTATGCCTCAGTTGCTCAGTTAATTGCTCAGTTCATGTATCTCGGTTGATGAAGACCAGTAACTTAGGAATATAAGAATAAGTAACTTATTCACACTTCTTGTAAACAAATGTACATGTGCAAAATAATGCATACTGTGTATTTAAATAAATACCTTCATTCTACCCAAATTGTCTGGTTTATGGGAATTTCATATATCTCAAAATTTAGGACTTGTAGTTAATGACCTGAAAGTATTAATGCAATCACTGTGAATTAGTATAAATATATTATTGTACAATCAGTGAATCTGTGAATATTTTGATAAGGTTGTAGATACTTTAAGTTATAAACAGTAAAGATCAGCTGGATGAATTTATATGGGCATTTGCCTTTCCCATCTGGGACCAAGTGTTACCAGACATTCATCACGGGGCCAGTACAACCAGATTGAACTTGTTTGCTGTACCTCAAGGACATGAGACAGGTATTTGTCGCCTTCCCTCCTACTGACATGCTGCACAAGGTGCTTTTTGAGGTGCCCTCTGAGAGAGGCGTGTTTTCCACCTGCCAAAGTCATAGGATCTTCAGGCCAAAAGGTACTGGGGAAGAGAGGCTCAAGCACAGCCAGATGCCACGGTGATGTAGCACCCTACTAACCACTATTTCCTCGGAATACTTTGGTTTACAGATGGAGATAAAACTGCTAATTGCTTTGACAGCCCCTGACAATCAGGGTCACTGGAACTCAGCCACAGCTACTTCCCTCTGCCCCGACAGCACCGGTCACCCTGCACAGGCAGAGAACTGGATTAGCGGCGGCTCTCCTGCAGGGATGTTTTAGTGCTTCCAGACTAACTGTCTGCCTCCAGCTATGTCAGTTTGTCCTGTGATCAGCGCAGGTACGGTCTGGTACATGTCCTCTGCACAGGGCTGCTCTCACTGCCGCTAGAAGCTGCCCCTTCCCATTACAGGTGTGCTGAGAACAGAAGCTCCACGCTGTGAAGGATTTCAGTATTTCCAAAGCCGGCTGTGGTGGTTTGACCCTGGCTGAAACTCCAGGGGCC
>BOSO01000924.1:0-36004 GCA_018403395.1 Gorsachius goisagi | reverse complement strand
CCCTCCGCCTCCCCTTCTCCCGGCTAAACACCCCCCGTTCCCTCCGCTGCTCCTCGTATGACTTGTGTTCCAGACCCCTCACCAGCTTTGTTGCTCTCCTCTGGACACATTCCAGCAATGCAACATCTTTCTTGTGGTGAGGGGCCCAAAACTGAACACAGTATATGAGGTGTGGCCTCACCAGCACCGAGTACAGGGGAAAGATTACTTCCCTGCTCCTGCTGGTCACACTATTCCTGATACAAGCCAGGATGCCATTGGCCCTCTTGGCCACCTGTGCACACTGCTGACTCATATGCAGTCGGCTGTCAACCAGCACCCCCAGGTCCTTTTCCACCAGTCAGCTTTCCAGCCACTCATCCCCAAGCCTGTAGTGTTGCATGGGGTTGTTGTGACCCAAGTGCAGGACCCAGCACTTGGCCTTGTTGAACCTCATACACTTGGCCGCAGCCCACAGATCCTCTTGTAAAGCCTTCTTACCCTGAAACAGATCAACAGTTCCATCCAGCTTAGTGTCATCTGCAAACTTGCTGAGGGTACACTCAAAACCCCTTGTCCAGGTCATTGATAAAGATTTTAAACAGAACTGGCTCCAACACTGAGCCCTGGGGAACACCACTTGTGACCAGTCTCCGACTGGATTTAACTCCATTCACCACCACAATTTGGCCAGCCAGCCAGTTTTTTACCCAGCAAAGAGTTTGCCTGTCCAGGCCATGGGCAGCCAGTTTCTCAACCAGAATGCTGAAGGAAATGGTGTCAAAGGCTTTACTAAAGTTCAGGTATGCTACATGCACAACCTTTTCCTCATACACTAAGGGGGTCACCTGGTCATAGAAGGAGATCAGGTTAGTCAAGCAGGATCTGCCTCTCGTAAACCCATGTTGACTGGGCCTGATCTTCTGGTTGTCCTGGATGTGCTGTGTAATGGCATTCAAAATGATCTGCTCCGTGACCTTGCTGGGCACCGAGGTCAGACTGACAGGCCTGTAATTCCCCAGATCAGATCTGACCTAGAGATCCCGGATTTCAGAAGCCTGTGAATGAGGATTTCAAGATCTTATTCCTAATTATACCTGCCGATTCCAAGTTCATCATGGTTGAGGTTGAGGGGGTTTTCCCTAAAGATTCCTTTATGTTTGCCTTTATGAAGCTCACCTGCCACCTTTCTACCTGCTGTCTCAGTTTTGTGGTGTTCTTCTGCAGTTCTTTGACACTGACACAACACTGGACATCCTAAAAGAACCCTGTGGCATTTGTGACTGTCATTGAACAAAGCTCATACTCACAGTCATCTTTAAGGAACCATCCTGGAGAGAGACCATTATATCCTAACCCTTTGAGTCCCCTCCTTTAACCAACTTGAATCTACTGAAGGAACTTTCTCTAATCCCCTGGTAGATTTGTCCCTTTCGTAATTTTTACTATGGAATCTTCTCAAACGCTTCTGAAAATCAAATACTTTATGCCCACTTCAATATGATCCAGCTTCTCTGACCTCTCTGCTGCAGCGAAAGAATAGGTCAGTTGTTGGATCCTGCCCCACACCTTCAGCCAGGTTCAAGTCTGAAAAAAAGAATTTATTGATATTTTTAGACATGGCCTGATCACCTGGCGTAAGCTCTTAACATCAAACATTCCCACCAATTTCCTAGCTGGCTTCCCGTTTTTCATGTGTTTAAAGTACTGTTTTGCTGTCACTTTGAGCATGCTTTGCAAGGTTTTAGCTCTGACCTTTCTGGTTTAGGCCTCTAAATTTCCTCTTTACATTTGACCTTCCATTTTTATTTGTATTCCTTTTCTTCCTATTTGAGCAAGCTTTCTGTTTTTTAGAGTTCAAACTATTAGCTGCAACAGTCTCCTTAACTTTCCCAGGAATGTGTGATAGGGACTTTTGGACCCCTTTGTTTTCTTTCTGTGTTATGGCACACATTCTAGCTGAGCTTCTAATACAGCATTTATAGCAGCCTTCATGCTGCATGCAGGCTTTTTGAACAACTCAGTTTTGTCTTTGAAAATTTCTCTTTCTTTACAGTTCTCTTTCTTGAAATCAAGTATCAATTTGCTTGATTTCTCTCTCTCTCTCCCACTGCATTCTTACAAATAATCGCACTGTGGTTTCTATTACAGAGCAGCTCTCCCACTGATTCTTCTTGGACCAGGTCCTCTGCATCTCTTGGGCCAAAAAATTCCAAATAGTCTCTTTTTCTATGATCTCTAAGACAAGTTGTTGCAGTAAACAGTCATTTACTGAGTCTGAATTTTTTATCTCTGCATCACAGCCTCATAAGGCCTTGATTGAGTCTACTGAAACAGCTGAAATCTCCCACTATCACTCTTTCTCTCATACTTGTAGCTTGTCCAATCTCATTTCACATTTTCTGATCATTGTTTTCATCCTGATAGGAAGCAGATAGTGCAACCCTCAGACAGCTTTTACTATTAGGAACTGGAGGGTCGACCTAAAAGGTCACCTGAGAGCTTCTCCTTTCCTCCACCACGACACCACACCTTACATAATCCTTGGCTGACTGGTGCAACCTTTGCACCAGTATAACCCACTTGATCCTTAAAAAGTTGGTATTCTGATACTACTGTACCTGATCGACTGTCTTTCTTCCACCAGGTCTCTCAGTTGTCTGTTATTATTGGGTTGTCTTTTGGTGCCTGTATTGGGTTTAAGTGGCAAGGTGTTGGCAGTGGGGGACTGCAGGGCGGCTTTGTGAGAAGAGGCCAGGGCCTGCCTTGTCCTGGTCACAGCTGGTTCCAGCCAGCTCCAATGGACCCACCGCAGGGCACACCTGAGCCCAGCAGCAAAAATCATGGTGCCTGAAGGAAACATATTTAAGAAAGAGCGAAACAGTGCACGACGGAGAGGAGTGAAGGAAAAAAAGTGTGAGAAACAGCCCTGTGAACACCAAGGCCAGAGAAAAAGGAGAGGTGGAGGTTCTCCAGGCATTGGAGCAGATATTCCCCTGAAACCCATGGAAGAATCCATGCTGTACAGCAGGCATCCACACTGCAACTTTTAGACAGAAAGTCTTCACAGCTGCCTTTGTTTATTTTCAACTTCTGCCTAAGTTCTGACAAAGTGAAGAAATAAACAATTAGTATCTGGCAGAAAATGCAAGATTTGGAGTACTTTTCTGAATTTGAGAGACCCAAGTGGTTTCTAAGAGAGTGCAATCTGCAATTTGCACATTGCAGGTGAGTACCCTAATTGTCCTTTTTGAGACAAAATCTTTCTTTATTCTTACAGTGAGGAGGGAAAGCAAGTTTTAAAAGTCCCATCTCCAAAAAGAAAGAAACTATTAACAAGACTTACAGTTTGGAAAATATTCACACACAGCTCTACTATTCAGCCAGTAGCCACAACAGCAACACAACAGTGAAGAAAAGACTAAAGTCAGCATTATAATTATTCACAAGCCATAGACATATTGAGAGAGGCAGGAACACAAAAACATCGTTATTGTTATTGACCTTGGTGGTGCTTGACCCACTGAACTTTTGCTACTCAAACTTTTAATTTGTACATGTTATATTTGATAGACTACTAGTTACTAGTATTAGAGGAAGAAAGATTTTGCAAAGAAACAAATAAAAAATTTGAGCAAGATTTGGAAGAGGCAGTCTGAGGTAGAATGGGTGTTGTCTGATAAAACTGGAAGTCACTTCCAGTCAGTTTCAATGGAAAGTCAGGTGGGTTTTTTTTTTCATAGTACTTAAATGCCACTAGGGTGTATAAACAAAACAAAAGCAAATATAAGTATAAATTAATTTTGTAGTCAATGTAAAGTAAAAGTAGAAGATCAACAGCATATGTTATGGGGGTGGAAAGAACATGCAGGAATTTGTGAGTGATACTGCATGCTCCAAAACTGTGCTGGAAGGATAAACTCTCAAATCAGAAAATTAACTTCATTAAATATTCTCAGAAAAAGGCAATAATTTATTTAAAGAACCATCTTTAGCACTAATCTGATATTACAATGGAGTGAAACACCCAAAAATTTCATTGGCAAGTGAGAGAAGCTTTACCAGTAGCTATAAATTAGGTAAACTCTTCAATGTAACCAGGTGTATACTTAAGAAAAAGTATATGCAGACCAATCCAGACCTGGATTGTATCCAGAATTGTAAAATAATGTGCTATTCTTTAAAAACAGATAGGTAGGGTAAGAATAGTGTTCAAACACTTATGCAGCTTGAGCGTTTTCAAGTCTTCCTCTTCTAAGTGAGAGGTGAAGTCATGCTTAATTATAAAAAGTAATGATTTTAAGAAAGTAAAAACTAAGAGGGTCATTTTTCAAGGTGTCTGAAAAAGAAAAAGGTTTGGTTTTTTTTAAAGTCTAGATCAATACTGCCCTTCTCTTGATGCCAACTTTATAACTCTTTTTCACTTTATAACTTGTATCTGTACTGAGTCCTTTGAGTCCTAAACTGCTTTTTCTGCATGTCTAGCTGCTTGTTATAAAACCTTTCTCTCTCAGTACTTTGACAGCACATCAACCAACAAATCTCACTTGTGACAAACTCTAATGATTGAAGCACATATCTTGATTCCTCTCAGTACCTCAATACATTTCTGCTTCAATATAGACTTTACTGTTATTAGCTCATCTTGCCTTTTACTGTCTTTTTTCATCCATCAAGCATAAAATACATGTCACTCCTACAATCATCAGATTTGAAAAGCTGGGGGGACAAGAATAGCAATAGTAGCTTTAGTTTCTAGACTACCTTTTCAATATGCTGGCTTAGAAAATATTAATTTGTTTCAAATTGGTCAGTCTTCCACCAGAAAATCTTTATGCTACTTTTATTATCACTTCAGAAACTATGAGATGACAATTTGCTTATGAAATGACCTATCATTAGAGCTGTGCCTTATTCAAATATTGGAACAACTAGCATAACAATTCTGTATTTACAAATGTACTTATACACCTATTGTGGTAGATTTTAAAGCTCATTGGGGCCAACATTTCTTTGACAGTACAATTGCATCAAACATGACAGTTTTCACTAACCCCAACTTAAAGAAGGTCATATTCAGAATTTTTTCAGTGCAAGTAATTACACTGGACATTTAGCCATTCTATTCTTGTTTGGGTTTTTGGTTTTTTTTTTAATATTATATTGACAGTGAACTATACGTAGCCATGTTAGTTCTGTTCTGTACTGCCACATAAGCACTGAACTAACATTGAATAGGTTTTGCATAAACAGAGTATTTCTACATGGATGATTTTTCAAGGAAGGAATAGATGCTGAAGGATGGTTGACAGTTTAAGCTTTTAATAGCTATTCTCAATGTCTATTTGATTTGAATAGTTGAGCTGGACAAAAGTCAGTGATAGTGAGTCTACCAGGAGAAACCTAGTAAACTATAAATATTTTTGTCAGAAACTGAACCTAAGAGAAAGGACAAAAGGTGAGGGACATATAATTTAGAATTTTTGGCTTACAGACCAAGTGAGAACTGGACAGATGGATGGAATCCATGATCCACTTCACCAAATTATATGAAGAAATTAATGAACATTGTACAACCATTCTCTGTAGATTAATTATTCACAGTAAATCCAAACTGAGATATATTAATTTTATGTTTAGAGACAGAGAATTAAATTAGTTAAACATTAACTTTGTCTTGTTCTGTTTTGTTTCAAGCAACAGTTATAAAAGAAATAGAGTCCTTGCTCACAGTTGTAGAATTTGTTAACTATAGTGATGTTTTGTTAACAATGTGCCCTTGTGACAAAGCAGGCCAACAGCCTCCTAGGCTGCATTAGGAAGAGCATTTCCAGTAGGTCGCGGGAGGTGTTTCTTCCCTCTACTCAGTGCTGGTGAGACATGTCTGGTGGGGTGCGTGCAGGTCTGGGCTGCCCAGTATAAGAGAGACATGGGCATATTGGAGTGAGTCCAGTGAAGAGCCACTGAAATGATTAATAGACTGGAGCATCTTCCATACAAGAAGAAGCTAAGAGAGCTGGAACTGTTTCATCTAGAGAAGAAGAGGTTCAGGGTGATCCTAGTGTGTATAAATAACTGAGCAACCTGCCCTACCTGATCCATCTTCAAACAGGGTAGCTGGATTAGGTGATCTCTAGGGGTCTCTCCCATACTCAGCCATTCTCTGATTCTGTACAGACGCCACCTTCCAAATACAGCTGGGAGTTAAAAAATATATTTGTAATTGTATTATAATGTGGACTCCAAACAAGTTTTTCTGTATACAGTGAGATGATAGCAGACATGAAAAAGTTCAGGTCTACAACAGAATTCTTCGAATATAATTACCTACCCCAAAATATTAATGGTGCATATATGCATATGTACCTATACATATGTATTAATTGGATGAATAGAAAAAAAAATTAGAACTGTTAATCTATTTTTGTCACCAGACCTCCTAAATGGGCAGTCAGATAATGTTAGTGCCAAGATTTACATTCAAAGGAAAAGTGAATTGAATAACATAATTGTATGGCAGAGTAAGCCACTAAAACACCACAGATTAATTTTATCTTTTGTTTGCAAAGTTCAAGATCAACACCATCATTTATTTGTCTGACATCGTAGTAGAGCTTTTGTTAGGGGAATTCTTGAAGAAAATGCATCATGTGCAATCTAAAGCAGTAAGTCTGCAATACAGTTTTCTAAGAGACTTCTGTATTCTGCAAAATAGTAGTGATCCATTAACATCAGTGGTATGCCGCCCATATGCAGCATACACACACTGAAGAATACTGGACTAGTGACATGAGATTTCTTATTCTACAGGGTTTTTTTAGAGGAGACATTGTTTGCATATTTTAAATGTGGCCTAGATTTAATCTGCTCTTCTGGAAAAATCCAACATTTGGGATTTTTGGTGAAACAAACAATCCAAATCTGAAGATGATGATCAACACGAAGACAAAAAGATACAGGAGAATGAATACTCAGGAACACTTGCTAATTAATGTTTCAGGCATTTAGCTTGGATGAATTTCAAAACCAGCATTCACATAATTTTTAGCCAGTAAAAGCCCACCAAATTTCCAATACAGTTAATACAGCTTGTCAGAGGTTCACCCTATTGTCTCCACCTCTTAGTTGTTGTTACTATAATTCTGCTTTCATGGGGGTCTAGCTGCAAAGAGAGCTGCATTTCGAAGCTAGCTTACACACTGGTATAGATAACTTGAAAAAAGCTTTTTGATCCCTTCAGGAGAAGAAGTTGGTTTTGTTTTTTGATATTTACAACAGCAGCACTGTGGGCTTTGTAACTTAATTTTTAATAAAGTTTGTTGATACATATTTCCCAAAAAGACTCGAATAACATTAAGAAAGTTGTTCTAATATTTCAGTTTGTAGTGGTATGACGGTCTACAACACAATTTTTCCATCCTGCTTCAATGAACCAAATGTATCGATCTACCTGGAAACAAACCACTGCCTTCCCAGCAGGTTCTGTCTGCCAGAGCTTCCCAGCATTCAAATTGTCATTTATTTATTTTTTTATCTATTTATCAGAATTGGGCTGAAAATGCATATAAGAAAGCATCCTCTCATATGTACTCTGGTATCTGTCTATACCACTGAATGCTGCCTAGAATATACCTTAGGGTTAATGTTGCTTCAATATGCAAGTTACAGGCTGTCAAGAGCAAGCCCACATTGTAGAAGAGGATGGAAATGTGGCTACTGTGAAGTTGTTCAGAATTTCCATCAACACCAGAAAATCTGTTTCAGGCTTATGCCATGAAAGCAGTATTCCCCAAGAGAAAGCAATGGACAAATGCAAAAAGCAGATGCAGCTTACTCAGGAGGAAGCATACTGAGAAAGAAAGGCATGCTTCACAATTCTCACTGAGTCATTGCAACACCAGAAGCCATGTGCCAGAGTGGGTAGCCAAACATCATCTAGATGGCAGCAGGCCAGGAAGAAGAAATCTATTATTAGTTCCCAAACACAGCACAGATGATAATTAAGCACTTCTGAAATCAACTGACTGTTCTAGACCATTGCAAAAGGACTTTCAATAAGGATCTCTAAAAAAAAAGTGCAGACAGGTATAAAAATGTGATTCTGACCTGCAGTAGTAACTTGTATCATGAAGGTTATCTCAAACTGTAACAGAAAGTGGGACTCTCTTCTTTTTATCTGTTGCCCTGGATGCATTTGTCCCTGAGGTGAAACAGGAAGGCATTCATGCCAAATGTTGTAGCAAAGCATGCTTGTGCATAAAACATGAGCCAAACAATTCAGTGAGAGGAGAACCTTTTTGCCAGGTTTTTCAAGTCGTGTTGGCAGGGTCAAGATCTGTAGAATGTAAGTTACAGCTTTTATTTTACTTTGCAATATTAACTTGTGGGTGGATTTAAAATATATTGAATACCTTCTCAGATGTTCCATAGCAACATTTTTATATTTGTGATATCAGCACTATGATCTTTATCTTATTTTCTTCCCAATATAAATATAACTTATGAAAAGAAGTAGTTTTATTTTTTAATATATCCACTAATTCTGTTCCAATGTGCTTATCCAAGCCTTTGGTCCAAAAGCTCTCAAATCATCACAGAAAGCAGATAGATTATCATTTAAAGAAAGTTGCTCAAGAAGTAATTGCAGTAAGGTGTTGAGGAACAACAGAGGAGATTAATAATTTGGTTTCTTTTTATACTATGAGATAATTCACTTTTTTCTATCAAAGGGAGATACTGGTTCTCTTCTATTTCATATAAATACTAACTATAAATCCAGAAACATGGAACATTTGTTATACATAGAAAATCAGATGTTTGTGTGCATATTTATATATGGGTATATAGGAAAAAGACACCTCATACTTACCCTACTAAAGTATATGGAAATGTCCCATATTCACCCAGGAACCTTAATGATCTTGAAGTGTGTGCCTTTACTGGATAAGAGAGGGAAGAAGGATCGGATTGCTGCTGTTGTTTTTATGGTTGTTTCAATGGATGGCCTGGAGCTCATTTGTTAATGACCATGCAAATATTCACATTTGTAAAGATTTAAATTATTTTTCCTCATGCATATTTATATATGCATGTGTATTTTGGAATTCATTAAAGCAGTTCACAAAAGATTCTGTAACAAGCATCCCGCTTCCAGCATTGTCCTAAAAATATATTTAATAAGGGCAAAATTCAGGAAGATACTTATACATCCCTAACTTTAAACATATAAACAATCACTTTTACTTCCCACCACACACCTGGACTAACACCCTCAAAATCAGACTGGGTAGATTTGCTTGGGTGCATTTCTGGATTCTTGCACAGTGAGGACTAAGTTCTACCACTTCATAACATTGAAGCTTTGTAGTACAAAAAAGTAAAGTGTTGTGGGTTAACCCTTAGCTAGGCCCCCACACCACTGCTGACTCACCCACTGCCTCCCCAGTGGGATGAGGGATAGAACAAGAACAAATGTGAGAAAAGATGAGGGATGAGATAAAAACAGTTTAATAACCAAAGGAAAGAGAGAAAAAAACCACAAGTGATATGAAGGCAATCACTCACCACCTCCCACAAGCACACTGATACCCAGCCAGTCTCTGAACAAGGGCTACCTTGGAAGTCAAAACTCCTCACCCCTTCTTCCTCTACCCATTTGTTATTGCTGAGCATGACATTATATGGTTTGAAACATACCTTCATCCAATTTAGATGTCCCAGCTGTGTGCACTCCCAACTTCTTGGCTGCCCTCAGTCTGTGGGGGAAGGGGGCTGCAGAGTGGGAAAAAGACACACACTGGTGTGTTATCAATGCTGCTTTAGCCACAGATCCAAAGCACAGCACCATAAGGACTGCTAGGAAGAACGTTAACTCCTTTCCAGCCAGACCCAGTACATATAACAGCAGTTTATATCTTATTTTTCTGTAAAGGTTTGCCTGCAAATAACAATTATTGAGTGCATTTCTGTGTAAGAATTTCTCATTATGCATTGACACTAACTTCTCTGGCAAAGTATTTTTTTAGCTACTTTCTCTGAAACCAAGATTTTCACTAAAATGATCTGCTTACAGGAAAAACACTGTGTTCTTGACTTATTTTGCTCAAAAATAGGATGAAATGAGTGGGGGTTTTTATTTTGTAATGTAAAACTTAGTCTGTAGTGAGGCTAAGAAGTGGCTGAAAAAAGTGTTGTCAACTGGGAAACATAAGAATGCAGAAGAAATTATATTAAGAAATACTTATGATATCTAAACTAAATATGTAGTCCTTCCATGTCAGTTGTGTTTGGATAGAATCACATGTAAGATAGCACTGTCACTTCCAATGGCATCACAGAGTCTATGTTCCTGCAAAGTCCAGTGGGTTAAGCATATACTGTTAGACATTGGAGAGCTTTCCAGTTCATATGTGTGCACATGAGCACATCTATCTGGCAACCCCACATTAGGGTGATATATATAAGCTGGTTTCCATGGACAGGCAGGGGACAAAAACTCGGCTGTTTCCCCCAGCATGCTCCATCAGCTAAGTATAAAACCATGCAGAGAGGAATTTCTTACGCATTTCTTTTTCCAGAAAAAAATACAAGCTATCCCACTACAAATAAGCACAGGAGAAACTGAATCCATCCTGTATTGTAGGAAGGAAAGAAAATAGGCTTGTAATAAGCCATTAGGACATAACCGTCTACTGTTTCTATTCACATAAATTTTATAAAGTCAAACATCTCATACAAAAGTCACAAGGAATTCAACAAAGGCAGGACAGCAACAAAAGTGTGGGGAAGAGAAAGGATACTGACACAGGAGAAAACTGGATGAAAGGTGGAGGAGAAAGTTAGAAAGATACCACCCAGTGCTTTTTTAGCACAAGAAGCTCTTCAGGGTGCTCTAACTCCTTCTCTGGGCACATTCATATTCCCTAACATGGGGGGACTTCACAGTGAAAGCATATTTGATGCACTCATGCAACAGGTTTTCCAGTTTCATTTCCTCCAAGAGGAGGATTGTTTGCATGCACCAAATATTTGCAGCGGCCAAACCAGTATATGGTAAATTGGAATGATCTGAGAGTCTACCCCAAGAGTGTGCTAATCTGTACAAACAAAACACAGATGTAGACACAACCCAGACTCTGCCTATGACTTTTGAAATACCATCTCGGATGGAGTACTTAAATGTTGATCAGAAGACCAAAAAGGGGGGAAAAAGACCACTCCCTACTCAGACTGAATCAGTAAATGATACACATGTACATCATTATTTTAGATTTACATGACTTAATCATCAATTAATCAGATAAATGGATGAATTTTTTTTTTCCCACCATTCTGCTTCTAAATCCTTCATAAAAATAGGTGAAAAAAGATTCCTGTGGGAGGAGTACTCTGAAAACCTCCCCTTCATCACTGCATTTTTCAAAGTTTTGTGTTAACTTTTAAAATCAATCTGGATAAATACCTTTATCCATTATGCCAGTTCTACAAATATGTAACATCCCTTCAGATTTAGAAATACTAAAATTCATTTCCTATTTTTCATTTTTTTAATTGTAATCTTCTGCAGTTATTAAATTTAACATCAGTTAGGGAGGTTTAGTCAAAACATATTAAGAAAATTATGAAATGCAAAAAGTAATTAATCTGAAAGATATTTGATATTTAGGCCTATATTTATATATGTGAATATAGAAGATTGTTCTGGTCAAAGCTGAAAATACCTCATTTAAGAATATGTAATACTTATTTTGGTATTAAAAAAGAAAAAGAAAGAGGAGAAATAAAGAAAGTCTTCAGAAAAGATGAAGAGACAAGAAAGGGAAGAGAATTTATATAAATGAATTGTTGGGAGGACTAAGATATACATCAGAATTCACTCCATAAGAAACAAGCTGCTTAAAACCAGAGGATGCCAATGCAAACTGAGGAATGGAATGAGGTACTAAATTTACATTGGATAATGTCTCAAACACTGAATAGTCCTATTGAACACCACATGACTAACTCAACAATAAAGTGCTATGCAGCATGATCACCCGGTAGTGATAAATTACACATAAAAGACAGCACTGAAAAATTTAGTGTATTTCAAAGGCCAGCTTTCAGCACTATTCTCTACAAAACGCCTGCTAAATTATAGAAGCATTTGCAGAGCAAGTTGTGTGATTCCCAGCAGCCCTGAGAAGGAATGCGCACTAAGTTTACATTTTCTTCACAAAATATTTAGGCACCAAGGAATCCCTCCTACACATGGGTATCTAACATTATGTCTCAGGTACTCCACAGTAATACAATACTGCAGTTGAATCTCAAGTCCTTTTTCAAAGCATTTTATGAAAATCATAAACTCTTAGGTTTAAAAGTCTTATGAGTCTGAATAAATGGTATATAGTTCCTTAGTAGATTTATCAAGTCTCATCTTAAAAAAAAAAAAGTGCAATCTTACCACCAATTTTTGAAAAGATATTAACATAAATAATTTTTCACAAATTATGAATTAGAATTCCATTACATTCTTCAGTGATGAGTTATAATGGTGTCTCAGTCATTTGATGATCAAAACATTTTATCCTGTTCTTTCCAGATGAGCACCTGATTTAGAGCAGACACTTAACAATTTTTTTCTAGATGCAATACTTTATTTCTTATACTACTACTATTTTCTTTCACTTCTTGCTATATGATATTCTTACAGTTGTCTGTGTTGCTAAACTGCCAAACAGCTTAACATCATCAACAGATTTCATTATCACATTCCTACTTTTAATACTAACGTGACAATACTGGAAAGATTCACATTGATACTAACATGCCTTGGCTCATTCTGCAAAGATACAAAAATTATATGGTGAATGTGACACAGTACTTTTTACTTCTATTTGTTTCTCATTACCACTGTTCATTCGCTATCCACTTTGGCTTCTCTTGCTCAAAGATGGCATAGAATATCTTCTAAAAAAATAGTAATTCAGTAAAGTACATGTAGCTATGCCATGTTTAGTTAAATGATGCCTTGTTATTACCAGTTTAAATGATTTTTTTTAAAAAAAATTTGTTATATTTCTTTGTGGACAATCATGTAACACAAACTCATTTTGAAGGTTCAAGTAATCTTTTGCATCATTGTAAAATTTGAATAAGAGTGATTAAATGCTTCATATCAATCTTTAAATATTCTAAAAGGTTCTTTTCTAATAAATTAATGTTAAAATATAAAATGAAGAAAAAGTGTTAAAGAAAATAGCTAGGCTCTCTGAAATTCCTGATAAATTCAAAAGGAGCAAAGAAATACTTCTAATTAATATTCAGCTACTATTTAAGCAGAAAGCTGAATTATGGTACAGCTAGTCTCAAAGGAGCAGCCTAGTTTATTCACACTATTGCAGCCCTGAAAAACAAATGAAGTGGAGCAGCCTTTGTTGTTAACTTAGACAACTTCTTCCTCCAACATATTTAAATACAAATAACATGCACAAAGAGAAAGATAACGAAGATAAAACACCCTAAAGATAACAACACCATCCGGCTGTTTAAATCTTCGGATTACCTTTGAAACAAACAATGTAATTGATCAGATCCTTTAGAATCTCTCTAATTAAAAGACTCACCAAATATATTGCATTTCCAATAATATATACTCATAATAGCAAAGGGACCTTATAAATATGATGCATAGTTAATCTTTAAGATTGTCCTTGTTTTGGAACACCTTGTTATAATATATTTTTTTCTCCTTACTTTTCGACTCAGTTGGAAACACGATCCAAAAACTACTACAAAATTGAAGTACTCAATTTTTCATTATAACAACAGGTATGATAAAAGTGCCAAAATCAGAAATACACCAAATTTTTCAGAACTCTAACATTCAGTGGCAGCGGGATTGACAGTGTTTTGTCTGAAAGAAAGGCAGCTCAGATCTCAGGTAAGTATCATACTCCAGATACCCCATGCTGAGCATCAGTTCCTTCTGTGCAAGCACTTTTTC
Organism: Gorsachius goisagi; assembly: GCA_018403395.1. NCBI lineage: Eukaryota > Metazoa > Chordata > Aves > Pelecaniformes > Ardeidae > Gorsachius > Gorsachius goisagi. The sequence continues at coordinate 22,038 of BOSO01000924.1, read as the reverse complement.
CTTAGATCAATACTGCTCCTCTTGCCTACTTATAGTGCCAGTTTGTGCCTGTTGTTTCTCACCCTGCCACCATGCACGACTATGAAGAGCCTTGCTCTATCTTTTTGATAACCACCTGTGGCTTCTGGGGGCCTGCTGTTAGGAAGCCATCTCTTCTCCAGGCTGAACAATCCCATCTCCCTCAGCCTTTCTTCACAAGGCACATGCTCCAGTCCTCATGAGCCTGGGAACCCTTCCCTGAACTTGCTGCATCTTTCCTCTGTCAGGGGATCCCAAAATGGTGTCAGCTGAAGGCAAAAGGTCAAAGCACCATTTTTTCAGAGTGGCTGAAAGAGGTCATTCAAAACAGCTATTTTTTTTGAGAAGTTAAACCTTCTGCTAGCTCCCCTTCTGCAGCAGCAGCAGGGACACCCCCCCTCTACCCCGAGCTTCCTAGAAGAGCAATTCCCTATCTGCTTTGCCATTGTACATGTTATCTTGCTATGTGGTTCTTTATTTTTAGATGAAATTTTTCTTTTTCCTAGGTTTTAGGGTATAAATACAGGTTCTCTGATCTTTTCTTTTCTCTACTTGAAAGGAAACCTACTGGGTGACAACAACATCCACCATAAAATTTAGAGTACAGGCCATTTGTGGTTAATGTAGGCCCAGCAGGATTTTCACCACCAGATATTTATCCTACTGTGTATTCTTTTGATGCGGCTTTCACTGAAAACTGGTATTTCGTGGAAGAAGAAATGTGGGGGTTTTAATTGAATTAAAAGGCACTAAAATATACATTTAAAAAGACAATTGTGCCATTTCCATAGAAAACTAATGATTAAAAGATGGAAAAATTAAGCATTCATTAATTTTTTTAAGTTACATAGCTGTATTACTGAAGGGAAACCAAAGTGATGCAGGTTCTCAGCAAAGCATAACAGCAGCACAGCACTTGGAGATTTTCAGCAAAGAACTCCTAAACCTGACCATTTTAATCTTGTTTCAGTGTTTCACTATCATAGCAAAACTCTGAAACACACTGAAGGGATGTGGGGGAAGTAGGAGGAGGCCTTAGAAACTTAGCCTGAACTGCAAATTCCTTTCTAAGTACGAAGAGCTAATTCCGTAAAATAAGCACATGTTTTTATGTACCATCAAGGACTTGAAATGTGAGGTAGTAGTTCATTTCAGGAAACTACCTCACACAGAAGTGAATGCAAATACAGGTAAGCAAAACAGCATCAATAACCAGGCAAACAGGCAAAACTAAGAGTCTCAATGGAAAAATTGAACACTCCACCAGAATGGACTTAACCTGGTATGAAAGCACTGAAAACTACATACATAGACCTATTCAAAGTCCGGAAGATAAATGTATGTAAATGAAGATCCAATTTTCTACTTTCTCATCAGGAAAAAGAGGTAAAAATAAATGAGCCATTATTAACAGAAATAATGCCTGAAATACTAGAACAAGGACAAAACCATTAGTTAATTCAATTCCAGAGAAAAGTGACTGTAGAGAGATTTAGTAAGACTAAATAACTAAGTTAAGTATCTGGCACCCAATGCACCTTGAGAGATGTTAAAAAATACTTTGACAAAGTCATGCATAATCTTTAAGACGGATGAATTTGAGACTTTGGTCTGGAAACCGTGTTAGATGCAGTGGGAAACTTTTGATTTCTGAGGAGTTCTACCCAGATCTTGAGAAAGCAAGATATTAAAGAATTATTTTATATTAAGTTGAAAAAAAATAAAGGAAAATAAGGTAAGTCAATAAAACAATTATAAAGTCATAAGTATGATATTAAAAATACTAATTCCATTAGGGTGAAGTAAACAGTAGTGAAACTGCAGCTGGAATGGGATTGTGATATAAAATTAGTAATGAGACTGGAGAAAATTAAGAAAATCAAACGTGTGATCAGATATCTTTTCAGCAATGATGCATAGGCCTAATATGAAAAAAAAAAATTAAATATATTGACAATATATCCCTTATCTGAGGATAGCAATAAGCTATGGATCGTTAAGAAATTATTAAGATGAAAGAAAAATTAAAAGTTAAGAAGGAAGTTTGTTTTAAACTAATTTGAGACCATGACCTGACATGTTCTGCTGGGAATAAAAATGTGTAAAGTTTCATTAAATAGCACTCATGAATACAGCAGTGTAATATGGCATAATGGTTAATAATGCATATTTTGGCACAAAAAAGGAACTTAAAAAGTAAAAAAATATTTTGGAATGAGTTATTAACTTTCAAGAGAATTCCTCAGGAAATAATATGAGGGTATCATGATGCAAAAAGAGATGATAAAACACTTTTCAGAACAAGCATTTACTTAAAATACAGTGGAAAAAATACCCTTTATACTCCACTGTCAGAAAGTTTTGAAGTTGTTGGGTAACTATATGAAACATTTGAAAAATAATAATCTTGATAAATACTTCTCTTACAAAACCTCAATGGAACTAATTTTTAGTAGTAAATTTGCTAAAACTGCCCTTTCCTTAAAGTTAAAACAAATACTTATTTTCACCTATTCTGTGGTATTTTAGTGAAAAAATCAGAAGTGCTTAGTCATGAGTATCCAATACGATTTTTAATTATTATTCAATTTTTAATTTATTGACATTTAATAATGACTCATGCTGAAAAGTACATGGTCCATTTTTTGTATGATATACTTCATTGCAGAGGAAGAAGCAATGTCATTTAAAAAAATGAACAGATACAATAAGAGCATCAAGTCAGAGAGGCTGGAACCGAATTTTTGATTTTTCGGTGTTCCCGATACAAGTAAATGGGTTTTTGAAGCAGTAGCTAGATCATTTAAAATGGCTTGGTTTTCCAATGTCTTGAAGCAAGATTTGATGAGAAACTTAGCTTTCTCAACAGCACATAACACTGAGAATACATTTATTTAACAAGGTTATGGAATCTTGTGATAACAATTACGTTTTAAGAAGACTTTCATTTAATTTTGTTAATTCAAATCACTACTAAGTAATAAAAGTCTTTTCAAAATTATACTGAAATGTGTTTGCAGCTGAGTTAAACTCAAAAAGGTTCACAGAGATTCATAAGTTTATAAATCAAAACGTTTGAGAAACTGATGTTTAAATTTATTTGGTTTTAATTTATTTAGACTCATCTGAAAACTTACACGTAAGGTCAGCAGAAAGTCAAAGACAGGAAGCATAAAGGGTAAGGTCTGGGATAATTTGTACTCACAGTATCTCTTACAGTTAAAATCACTGAAACAAAATAAAAAATACTTATGTCTTCAAAGAGTTTTTTTTCTCATGAAGGACTTCCATTACAAAATAATGGCTGTCAGTCTTTCACACAACTACCCCTACACATTCAAACAGAAATTATTCTAGGCCTAATGAGGTGGAATCTAAAATTATTTCCATTTTTTCAAAATACATCCTTTCTAATGTATCGAGACAAAAAGCAAAACCAATTTTCAAATCATACAAATGAGGGAAAAGGTTCATATATTTGGTCTTCTAAATTCAGTGTTTATATAAGTTTGGTGTTTTTCCCCATCACGTTAAAATGCAAGACTAAAAGCATTGGGGTAGAAAAGGAAAAATAACAATATCTTTTCCATTTTAAAATTGGGTTCTTCATAGCTGGACTAAGTCAGAGATCTAATTCATTTATTTTTAATAGGTTTTTACCTCACTATAGGAAAAAATTTCTGTAAAAGGAGATACTAGCAAACTTCATTCCTGTAACAACTCACTCCCTTACTTGTCAGAGATGAAAGTATGCAAATTAAAATCATAAAAATGGTATTGAAAAAGTAGAAATGAAGGTCTCAAACTAGAAGAAATGTACAGAAAACAACTTCTGAAAATTACAGAGAGAAATAAGGCAAACAAAATTACTTGTCATTGCTGTGAATCTAGCTGTCAGAATGGAATACTAAGGAAACAACAAGAAAAAAAATACCCACAATGCATAAACATGAGGTTTATATTATTGCTTCATGGTTACTAATGAAAAATTTTATTGTAAACCTCCATGTTGGTAACAATTGGGTAATTCTCTTTGGACTGCTGCATATATAAGTATGTAGCATATGGGATTACAACATTTCCCAGTTTATATTCCATGATGGAATTTGTTGACTCAGTCATGATTACCACTCTATTTAGTGTTTATAGATTAGTAGACATAAAATCCACTCTGTATTTCTACTCAGGTATTTCCATTATTGATATCTGATGGAAAGTGAGGTACAGTCATTTATCAACTGTATTTTTTACTCTAAAACATTAAATGACAGTGTCTTCTATGTGTTTTCTAAATAATAGCATCCATCAAGAGCCACTGCTGGGTCAATTTTTAAATAACAGAGTTCTGCACTGGCCACAACCTTCTTAAACCTGGGGCTTTAAACTGCTTAATGAATTCAGAACATAGTGAGATAAGGGTTCAGAAGGCACTCGCCGTGGGTGACTTCAAAAACGACATCATGTGTCACCCTCTCACCTAGACCTGTTGTATCAGCTGATGATGAGGGTAGATGAAACAGAGACTCCGACCACAACATGCTGTTGTTTTGATTGGGTAAGGGCTAAAGCGCTGCTAGGTAGAAACCACCTCCTGTCATACATCGAATTGTGGTGTTAAGGATTCAGTTACTGAAACTTTAATTATTTCCTCTCTTGTGTATTCTCATATGGCAGTTGCTATCTAGGAATACAGACTATATACATCATGTTGCACAGTGTATGTCTTAATAACTGGTTAGTAGGAACAAATAGATTTATGCTCTGGATTGTATCAATCCTATCTGGATTCTATCGATCTTTTTCAATACTTCGTAGTGACACTTTTTAAAATAAGCTTACCCAAGCAGTTTGGTGTTAATATTTGTAGAGTATCTGGCCTTTAGAAGCTGACCTGTTGTTAAATCTATGAGACATTTATGAATATATAAAGTATATTATAAGTTATATAATGTGCATAAAGTCCTAATGTTTTCATATGGTGATTATTACTGTTAGTATTTTCCAATATCCTTCAAGAATTTAGTTTTATGTGAAAGCATTTTCATTCCTCTCATAGATATTGGCACATAATACCTTTGCTCAGCATATTTGGCAACTATTGCAAGCATCCTTATGCTGAAAAGTTGTTTGATATCTTCCAGTACAGAATGGTTAGATACCAGTTCCTTGTCTGGCACATAAACAGCAGAAGTTTCTTACTTGATTAGGTGCCTCTAGTGCAGTACTAACTTAATAATGGACACAAACACCTGGATACACCCACATTTAAACAGGGAAAGCAATAAATCCATTATACATATCAAAGTATAAAATGCTTTCCTGTTTTCTTGAAACACAGAAGTAGTAAGATACAAAAAATAAGAATCACACAAGTAATGCTTTTACAAAATTTATGTGACTACATATAATATTTTAGTTACAGTGCATAATATAGTTATACTGTGTGTACATATTAAGAATCAGAAAAATAATTCAAATGATTGCAGTATATGCACTGTTTCTGCATCATATCTAGTTATCTTATTTTTCAAAAATCTGTAATTATAACTCATTATAATGCTAAAAAATTCTTAGTCTCTTAAGATATATTTAGATACTTAAAAATGCCTAGAAAGAAGCATTTTTTTATCTTTTCTGATACCTGCATACAAATAAAAATAGGAATTTTCCTCCTAATTCCACCCTCAAAGTTGTAACTTCTAGTTGAGTTCAGATGTATTGTTCAGAAAAACGTCAAAAGGGACTTTTGGCATTCTCACTCTCCAAAGTTAATGGAAGCTTTGGAAGCTGCCTCTAAGGAAAAAAATATTATTCTTTCTTTTTGATATAGTTTAACCCTATTAAATAAATCTTTTGATGCTGACTTACTTTTATACATGATAGAATAAATCTAGTGTCACTCCAATTAAGTTGATCTAAACTAGGCTAAATTTGTGAAGGGATGAAAAATAGTCTCTCACTTTTAACATATCTTAAATAACAGTAGAAGGTCTTTGTCTCCTATCTATTGATGTCTTTCAATGAAACTGGGTTTAAAACAGGTCTATCCCCATCAGCTTTAGTGCAGCTGTCTGGCAAGAAGTTAATTGAACTGAATTCAGTGTGGGATTAAGCATAAAGTGAAGATTAAGGATGTGACTGTATGCTTTGCAGGATGAAATTCAAATAGGAAACAATTAAGGTCCCAAGTGGTTGAGCATTTCTTTCTTAAAAAGAAGTAGGAAGAGGAAGTGCCATTACTGGCACCACCCATGCAGAATTATTTAACCAAACATGAAGCTTTCAATTCTGACCTTACAGTAGGGTCACTTTTCATTTGACAAAAACACAGCTGCAGAGGGCCAAAGCCATTTTTTTCATCTTTATACTTTAACATACATGACCTTTTCACAAGACTGTACAGAGGCATTACTATAACCCCAAAGATGAATTTACTCTACAGTTTTTATCACTGTTCAGGGCACAAGGGTGACTGTTAGGTCCTAAAATCTGAAATACTATCATTAAAAATACATTTACTCCCCTCCCAATCATTAAAAAGCCAAATTTCTTTTTGTGAAAGAAATGGATTACGAGTCATGTCATATAATTTTTCATACAGCAGATAGCTAAGAAAGAATTTTCAATGACGGACAGCAGATAGATTGTACATTGCTCCTTCTTTGCAATAAGACAGAAGAATGTCAGAAATAAGGTTCCTGAAATATAACACAGAACTTTTTCCTTTTATCCATCAGACGAGAATTAATTGCCCAGAGGGGGAGAGCCAACCTTCTTACCAAAAATTTCCATACAATTTATGCTTCAATCATGGCCAGATTCTTCCAGTTATATGAGGACTAACTGGAACATCAGCAACCTCTCCAGTGGACTATTCCAATTTAATTCTTTTCATACCACTAGATGACAGGTTGTTGTTGAAACTGATCTCTTTTTTTGAGGTTCATAATGTACTCTTCAAATTACTGTGCAACTTCAGATTTTCTTTTCTCAAAGGTCTTAAGAAAGATTAATAACATCAACGATACAGTCTTGTTTAAAGTAGTACTTAAATTAATAGCTTTCAATAAATTTGGTTTGGGTCTTAAATTAGCAATTGGCAAGGCCAGATTCTATCAGCCTTACTTTTCTGCTTATTTTCTTACATGGGCAGTTACTCCAATGATCTTTTAGAAATATCTCAAGAAACAAGATGCTTCACTGTAAATAAACCTGGCAGAATCTGACCTCCAAAACTTTGAACAACGGCATCTCTAAATGGTCAGAACCTCTCAAGATCTATCCATAAAAAAAAAGACGGAGTACATTCGATCCTACTGCCTCAATAAAATGGTCTGATAAGATCAGTTCAGATTCAGTTTTTCAGTTAATTATTTTATGCTTTCCTACCAGGTTACCCTTTCATTCATTTAGAAATTTTAAATAAAGATATTACAGTAGTGTTATTTTCATGAAAGGATTCTCTTATCATCTGTAGTAATTTATTTGTTAAATTATCTGGTGCTATCACTTGGACTACTGCTGGTCCTTCAGATAATACACTTTACCTCTAGCTTGGATATTTCTACACTATAGCTGCAGTCACTACAGGTGTACTTCATTCACTTTAAAAATCTTTTAAAATATATAGACATATATGTAGGCTCACACTTGTTAGTTAAAATTTGTTAGTTATAATACCTTGTTTAATACCTTCACAGGTAGAGTGAATTTTTTAGCTGCAATAAAGTTTCTGAAAAGCAGAATCTTCATCAATCCTAACTGGAAGCAAGATAGTAGTCAAATCTGTTTAGAATTCTCTTTTAAGCTGCTTCAAACATTGCCAACCTTTAGCACTTGTGCTGGATTTTTTCATGACTGGTGTTGGCCTAGGGTGTGTATTTTGGGAAGGCTTCAGTGAAATTTGTTCAACTACCTTTGACATGTGAGTCAAGGAAAAATTCATTGTTTAGCCAATGTAATAAAGCTGGCAACCTTTCCTTTGTATAACTGCAATGCCTCCAAGCTTTGGAGCAGAAAGTTAACATCGGACGTGGTAGCTTCTATATCAGCTATCTTCTTTCTTTCATCTTCATGAACTTGACCAAAGTATGGTCAAATTATAAGAACTGGGAATATTGAAGATCACACAGTCATGAGTTATTCATTGATTTTCATCTACTGATGTGCCTACAAAATCTTTTAACATCTTCAAGCTTCTCACAGGTCATGGCACTTACTAAAATGTCATTTACTAAACTGTGCCTCCACTTTCTTTGAAAAACAATTGAGTATGCTCCAGCCCTAAGCTCAAAGTGCCAAGGATCTGATTTGTATTTAGGAGGTATTTAAGTGCCCTGGGTTGGAAAAGGGCACAAGAACTGAGTCTGTGACGCCTAATTAGCCTCTTTTCTTAATGATGCAGACGAGATTTCACAGCGATACAGAAGAGAGAAACACACAAATAGAAAACAAAATTTTGGATGTGAATCAGCTAAGAGAGAATGTAAGAATGAGAAATAAGATCTGTTAAAGCAAGAAGACAGGATTAGGAAAAAAAGAGGGACATGCTGGACAAGAAAACTGAAACATGAGATTCTGGGAGAAAGAGCACAAACTAGGAAAAGCATGAAGTCCAGACATAGATCAGCATAGGATGTATTCTAAGAATTCCTGGATGAGGGGAAAGGAACTATGAATATAGGCATGCACTCATGATAGCACCTAAACTTTCAGCTGTAGAAAGTGACCATGTGTTAGTTCATAGAAGCAGTAGGGATCTGGACAGCTGCCTTTAAAGTCACAAATTGCTGCTTATCATTCTATTGCCTCTTTAATGTTTTTTTTTTATTTTTCATTCTTTGAGAAATGGAAGTGGCCCTTTACCAGCAGGTTATCAGATGCACTAATGGTTTCAAATCATATCAGCTGTGAAGAAGTTAAAATAGAATAGCTTCACTCATGGTTGGATTCTCTACCTTCCAGATCATGAAGTTATCCTTTAGCTAATTCTAGAATCTCTTTGATGATTTGCATTTTCCTGTGGTTTTTACCCAACAGATGTCCAGTTCATTGTAATCCCCCTGGAGCAAATTTTCTTCTTGTCCTGAGATCTTTAAAACTTGGCCTATTATTTTTGTTTGTTGGTTTTCCTTTTGCTCTCTTCAGTCCTCAAGGTCTGTAGCCAACGTTTATTGTAGTTTCTCTTTCATCTTCACAATTATTCTGTCTTTACACATAATATTTTGCTGACATTTCACACTTCTGAAACTTTTGCAGAGTGGTGGCTGAAAAACATTAGGATGAGAGATCTAGGAAAAGGGAGCCATTAGCATCTGCACAGTTAGTGGAGACCACAAAAGACACACAAACTGCCCCAAAGAGAATGAAAATGCTATTTTCTTCAGCTTTGAAGGCATCACTGGCATGCTTTCCACACCAGCCATTTTCTCTTCACTGCTCAAAAATAGCTTATTCTTTGAAGTTTATTTTAAACCTTATTCTTCTGTATTTATTCTTATAAACTACTACGCAATAGTGGCATTCCTATAGCAACTATTAAGCTATGAGAATGGTAGCTGTGAAACTGCATACCTGCTACTCAATAAATGAAAAGGTCTCACAGGTAATTCTCTTGAATATACCAAAACTCACCTGCAGTTTGAATAACTATAATGGTAAGACAAGACTTTTTCTTCTGTGTCACCTTTAGTCCTTAGAAACCAGCTTTTCTTAATCCAGCCCCCTAAAAAAAAATCTAATTGCATTATAATAATTTTATTGACAAACTTAACCAAATAATGTGGTATTTCATTCTCTTACTGCTCAATATAACAGATGTCCTAGGAGACTCCTCAGTCTGCAATGAATCTTGTAACACAGAAGGAACGAAGCACAGCAGTATCCTCCACTGAAACACTTGTTCTGGCAACAAGAACACCCTTCCTTGCCTTTTTCTGGGCATGCACTGTCCAAAGCTCATACAGTCTTACTGCAGTCTCTTAGGCTTTGACTGAGGAAATACAGTTCGACCTTCAGGTGGTCCCCATAATAGAGAGTATGAATACAACATTCTTGTGTGGGTCTTCTGGCACACTTCAATACAAAACTCAATGGGGATTTTCAGAACAATGTGATGTTGTTCAGCACATTCATTCAACTGAATACTTTTGTTCTTTTCTAAGCCTATAGATTCCTTTTCATCAAAGGTATGAAGACAATATTCTTAATCTTTCAATTAAGTGAGAATACAGATAGACAACATTTTAATTCGACTTCTTTAATTTTTCATTCCTAAATCAAGCAATCTCAGTCATCATGCAAAAGTTTTCTTGTATTACAAATGCAAAATTTGCTGCACCCAGTCCATCAATGTACATATATTGTATAGAATTATCCAAATTCAAAATGTGATCCTCATTTTAGAATTGTTCATCTAGACTTCAGAATGCCTTAGACTTTTCATAATATGTGAAGAAGAGTGCAATATATTCTTTACACATCCAGGTAGCTATGCCGGTCAGAAAACATGTGGTCTTGTTCAGAACTGCTGTACTTCTTCAAAGGAGAAAGAGAAGAATTCCTGTTAAAATCATTGTTTATTATTCTGCCTTATCTTTAGAGGGTACATAGGTGCAGTAGTGAAAACATAAACCTTAGTCCATCATGTTGATGTACCATTAAGAATCTAACAGGCTATTTACATCATGACTAGCCTTTCAGTATTTTGTCTGTATTTTTGTAATTTTTTAAAAGGAAACCTAAATTGCACTTTCAAGAATGATGTAATTATTCTGACCATACCTCCACAGTGTAACAGAACAAGGTCAAGAGTTCCCAAAAAAGCCTACACCTGAAGATAGCCCAGTGGAGTATGAACTTATTACCTTGACAATATAACCAAGTTAGTGCAACCTTCTCCGTGGTAATAAACCTTACTAGCTCATACGGAGAAATTCTAGTTGTTCCTCCACCCACGGTTTATGCATGCTTTCAAAAACCACATGACATTTAGTGACATCTAGGTGCTTTAGTACAGAGCACAGCAATGAGAACATGGCTTTGGTTTCTGAATCACTAAGGGGTGATTTATCTCATGTAACTTTAGCTATTTACAAGTTAGGCCTTTCACTTAGAGATACTTAAAATCAGCAGAAGGCTGCAGATAGGCACCTCACAAGGGAAGTTAATCCCATTTATCAATCTTTTTCAGGATGGGTGATTACGTAGCTGTCTATTTCTCTTGACTTGGCACTAGATGGCAATTTACGCTAGTCACCTACCTTCTAAATGGCTGGTTACATTAAATACATCATCCCACCCATAAACCCTACTGAAAACCTGAAGTATAGTGCACAGTCTCTGTACATACTGAGAAATGGTTAAACATGGCGGTTTCTATACTTATTTTTTTTTCTAAACCAGACTCTTAAAATGGTATCTCTCTTTATTCTCCTAGGAAAATCTATGCAAAGAAATGACAGTAAATACTGGTTTTGATGAACAAGATTTTCCACTACAAAGACAAAAAAAAGTAGGAGCATATTTCACTTCTTGAAAAGGTTAGCAAACTATTTTGTAAAGTGGTTTCCTTGGGGCTCTCCAGAACAACTGGGCCAGTTCTATGCAGAAACAATGCACAGAAGATATAAGGGGACCGGAGTCTTTTGAACCAGCAGCTGTGCTACCTGCGGCTCTCCATAACAAGCAGACCAATTCCATGTGGAAACGGAGTGAGCACAAGATATAAAAAGATCAAAATTGTTTGAACCAGCAGCTGTGCTACCTGCAGCAGTTAATCTTTCCTGGCAATCTGTTAGAGACACACATTCCTCAGGCTAAGAGGACTAAGAGGCTTTTGCTGACTGCTGTTCCTCTGAGAGAAGCCAAGTGCGATTCTCTCTTCATATTACTGGAACACTTAAATTGTGAACTCATATATATTGGGGGAAAAAAAGTCACTTTTATTTGCTTTGTTGGAAAGGACATTTCTGAGCAGTTGCTTTGAATAAGAACATGTTAGCAGCTCATTTCTTAACCCAGTTTGGGTTTAACTATATACTAAAATCTTTTACTATGAAGAATGTAAGTTAAAATGTATTTAATAATAACAATGTCAAGCATGGGCAAAAAAGTATATTCTCATATGGACCCAATGCCTGCAGTTAATACAAAACAGATTTTTGTACTTAATTTTCCCTTTAAAATATTGGTATTTTTTCTCTTTAAAGAACTGTTTCTCTGTTACTCTCATTGGACAAGTAACTTTAATAAACCACTACTTTGATCCTTCAGTACCTGCCCTCTTCCCTTCTAAGACTTGTATTTCTAAGTATGTTCTCTCTCACAACATAAGTGGCATCTTTGACATTATGATAATGATCTGTACTTCAGAATAGTTTCCATTTATAGCTCGCTTTTTCACAGTTGCACAGTTTTATCAAATATTTTGTTAGTTAGGAAAGGAATATTTTGTATTTGGTTTACATTCCAGAAGTTATTTGTTCAGTGGAGTTATGAAGTAGCTGTTTGGTCATACTTCATTAAAAAAATTTTGATACACAGAATAGGGAAAAAGAGACCATTTCCCCCCGTGTTAAAAAAATAAGATAATTTTCCATATATAGCTGTCCAAACACACAGAAAAAAAATAGGGCTTTGGGAGCAAACACAGAGTTACTTAACCTTTTGATCTATAGCCAGGCTTTCAACCTTCATTTACCTTCAGTCAGCCCTCAAATGTGCTGGGAAGATCTGCTGCTTCTTGGCTTTTATATTCATCCCGAGAGTAGTGGGGTAAAAGAGGCAGGAAATGGTGTAACAGTGAGCAACCCACTTTTGTGTGACAATGAAACATTCCATCTGTCTGTGTTTTGTACCTGCCTTTATGCCTGATTCTGAACAAGTTTAAGAATGTATGGATGTCTGCAGACATCAGGGAGGCCATATATACTGTGAGATGTATGCTAGACTGCCTGAGCAGGTTTCCTGTTGGATGTGCAGGCAGGAAGGTAAAAAGAAAGGTGATTTGGGGGTTTCATAATTAAATATATGAAAGCTGTTCTAGAAAACTAATGCTCAGAAAGACTGAAAAGGAAGAGCACTTTCTATTCCAATGGTGGCATATTAATTTCCTTACAAGTTCAAAAATAGTTTCTTACTTAAGAAGAACCACTCTGAACTTTACACAAGGGTGCTGCCAACAAAACTTTGAAGACATAATGGCTCCATCTGTAGTTCCTAAACAATGTTTTTGAATAGTCTATCAAGTTAAATGGAAGTCTACTAATAACAAATTATTTCTGAAAATGTCTGTAACCCATATTTCATTTTCTTCACATAACAGTCTCAAAAGCTTTCCCAGTGCTACAAAACCAAACAACTTTACTTATGTAACACCAAAAAACCCTCACCCCTTGTTCTAGGTTCTCTTTTCATAACTTTGTAAATGCATATCTTTCATAATTTATCAATCTTCAAAGAGTACACAGTTGTAGTAGCTAATATTTCTAACCAAGAGTTCTTAGAAAATGAATTTAATATATATATGTATCTAATAAGGACTGTTAGCAAATGTATCTGTCTTTTTCTAATTACAGATGAAGAAAACTAAGAAGTTATAAGCTGAAAGCCTGTCTAAGCTTTGTTCAAGGAAGGATTAATGAAGAGATGACTTTCAACCCTTTCAACCTGATTAAATCTGTGTTCATTTTGGCTTTAACAGTATTCTAAATTATTCTAGTCTAAACTAAGTCTATTACACAGCCTGTATTTGCTGGAACATGAGGTTCAGACATGCTCTATATACTGAAAAAAGCCAGAAGAAATGCTAAAGGTCTGCACCATATGGAAGTATACCAAAGGCTGTTTCAGGACATTTTTATCTCTGTGCTGAAAGTAGAGATCTCTGTTTGGTATTTAGAAGTTAAGTTCTATATAGATAATAGCTTTATCACTGAAGGGCTTTTGGGATATTTTCACTGAGATGGTTTAAGGATAAAAATGGAAGAACATTGTTCATAGGATTTGAAGAAAAAACCACACGTTTTCAGAACACCATGCAATCCTCAAGAATTCAAATTAATCCTTTGGGAGGTCTTATTCTTCCAATTCATTGTCCTGAATATCTCAGATTCTTCAACTTCTTTCAGAAGATTGTGTCGCACATTTCTCAGTGTATATCAACATTCTCTGCAAATACACTAAATCCGCAGTAATTACTATTTAGGGAAACAGAATCCTTCCCAAAACTAACAAACTAATACAGACTAAAAAGGCTGTGGAATGTGTCTAAAGAAGGTGACTCTTACATTGCTTCTAGCTATGCTGTTGAATTCCACTTCAGAGGATACTGAGGATGATAAAACTCCACATGCATTCAAAGGAAGATTAATGGAAGGGAAATTCATTGATGGTTACTAAACACACAGAAAACACTAGATCAGAAAGTTTCTGACTAACAATTGGTTACAGGCTGGAAAAATATATTTCTCAAAAAGCATCATTCCTAATATGAATAGCATCCTCATACCAGTGGATTGTTAGTGCAACATAGAAGTGGTTTCTTGGAAAGTCTTAGTCATATCATTCAGTTGCTAGGGGAGAGGTCTAAATTCTTCTTGCAAAATATTAGGGAATGGAGAATCATAAAAGACTACCAATGTGCCAAAAATATTTAGTAGCGCAGGCATTCAGAAAGTATTCCCAACATAAGTAGAATGAGAAAGCCCTGGGTGTCCCAGTGAACAACAGGCTGAACATGAGCCAACTCTGGTGTGGCAAAGGAGGAAAAAAGTATCTTGGACTGAATTAGGTAGAGCATTGTCATCAGTTCAAGGGAGGTGACCCTCCCCCTCTACTGAGCCCTGGTGAGACACATCTGGAGTACTGAGTCCAGACCTGGGCTCCCCAATAAGAGAGAGACACAGATTTCCTAGAGTGAACTCAGCAAAGGGCCATGATTAGGGAATTGGAGAATCCGTCATATGAGGAGAGGCTGAGTGAGCTGGGACTGTTTAGTCTGGAGAAGAGAAGACTCAGGGCAATCTTATTAATGTGTATAAACACCTGATGGGAGGGAGCAAAGAAGATAGACCCAGACACCTAGTGTTGCCTGCTAACAGAGTAAGAGGAAATGGGCAAAAATTGAAGAACAGGAAATTGCATCTGAACATAGGAGACCATTTTTTTTACCTTAAGCATGGTCAAACTTTGGAACAGGTTGTTCAGAGAAGTTGTGGAGTCTCGACTGTTGGACATATTAAAAACTCAACTGGACACAGTCCTGAGCGTCCTGTTCTAGCTTACCTTTATTTGAGTGGGGGGGTTGGACTAAATGATCTCCAGAGGTGCCTCCCAACATCAACCGTTCTGTTAATCCGAGGCTACAATCTATAAGTAAAAGCAAATCAGTGCTTAAGAAATTTCATTAAAAAGCACAGAGGAGCTCCAAAGATCAAAACCAAAAGTATTAACAAACTCTTGATCAGCAGAGTTCTTTCTGCATTGATGGTAGGACAGGTACCACCAGTTAGAAACTATTTCTGTTCCCATAGAACAGAAATCATAAATAAGGCCATCTGAGACCAGGCAGATATTAAATGTAGGAAGAAAGTAAACAACACGTGGGGTCAACTGAGACAAATATGCTGAACCAATTTTTTTTTCCTTAGGGAAAGAAAATTACACAAAACTTACCTGTGCAAACCAAAGAACAGTGAGAGAAATAAAAAAAAAATACAGTTTTATTTTTATGAAAATAATTTATCTACAGCTTGTGAGTGTGTAAGCCTGTCATATCTTGTGTTTAATATAAAATCACAAAATTCTGATGAATAATACCTTAATGTTTACAATCTTTCAAGTAAGTCTGATTGTAATGGTAATTAAAGATTCACAGATCTAATCAAATCCCTCACTTCTGATGCCGAATCAAACCTTAGTTCTGTCCACAGACAGCAAAATGACTGCACTTCTCTGACAGCTTTTTCCAGTCATACATTTTTTCTGCTTCCCAAATGCCAAGAACACTCAATATGCTCAGTACATGATATTTTGCAAATCTAAAAAGCTCTAATATTTATGTTGTTGGATCAGGCATCAAACCATTATTCAGATGAAACATTAAACAAACATTTTCTTAAGAAAACATAAGCATTTGTTGTGTATACTCACTGTCCTGGGAAAGGAGAGTGGTCTGCTTTGGAGTCAATTTGTGTTTTACATCTTCAATAAATAAGTATTATCAAAGTAGCTTTGCAAGCTTAACATGCTAAAAGAAAAGTTATGATTCCTCTACAACAAGGTAAGCAGCAATACTCCAGAGGAAGCCCAAACTCAGAGTGTTTACTGAGCTCAGTGTTTTATTTTATTTAATTATAGAATCACAGAATCACAGAATTTTTGAGGTAGGCACCTCTCTAGGTCACCTTGTCCAACTGCCCTGTGCAAGCAGGGACACCTAGAGCTGATTGCTCAAGACTACAACCAGATGGGTTTTGAATATCTCCAAAGATGGAGACTCCACAGCCTCCCTGGGCAACCTGTTCAGATGTTCGACCACCCTTGCAGTAAAAAGTTTTTTCTAATGTTTAATTGAAATTTCCTGTAATTTACTGGAATTCCTTTACTACCTCCCATCAGGTGTTTATTCATGTTGATAAGATTCCCCTGAGCCTTCAGCTCTCCAAGCTAAACAAGCCCAGCTCCCTCAGGCCTCTTCCGATATGTCAAATTCTTCAAGCCCTTAACCATCATCATATCTGGCAGTATGATAGGTTTGGTCGACATTTATACCCACTGAGCTGAAGATGGAACAATTTTGGCTCAGATTTCTCACATACTAAAGCAATCTATTAATGTAGGAATTAAATGATATAGCAATGCTATCACTACTATCACTGTCATTGGACACATTACAAAGGCAGAGGGAACTTTCTCATTTCTTTGACATAAGAGATAGAGCCACCTACTCTGAGAAGATAATTTCAGGCAATTTAACTGAGGATCACCAACCAGGTAATTTCATCTAGACAAGAATTAGGTATCTAAACTCTAATGGAGCTTGAAATTTCAGACAGACTTCTTTTTCAGGGTTCCTAGTATTTAGTTCTATGCAGTTCTCTGCTCTACTTGTTAGAAGAGCCAAGCACCATTGCTCTTTATCCTGTACTAACTCTCCTCACACACTCTGTGGGGCATCCAATTTCTGCCATAAGCATCTGAATCCTACTTTACAGATAAGACATCCAGAAGCTAAATGCTACATTGGCCAACTAATAGATAATTAAGTAATTTTGTTTGACTACTAACACCCTTAGAGTCTAAAATATCTGAAGAAAAAAGTGAAATGACCATTTTACTGAAAAGATGAACAGTTCACCAACAGGTGAATATGTGGAAAACAAACAAGTATATTTACAATAGTCCATGTTAGAGGGAAAAAAAAAAAAGATACATGAAACAGTTCAATGGCATGTTGCCTCCTAGAAGTATTGACTGAGAAAACTAATTTCATTTTTACTTGGGTTTGAGTAAGACTGAATTTTATTTACAGTTGATATTAAATATTTTCAGTGGAAAAACCTGCATTTTTTAGACAATTTTTTATTCAGTCAATATTCCTAGACATTAGGAAACTATTTTATTAATCTGTTTGCAAAAAGCAGTCATTTGAATAGGCAGAATATGTTAAGTGCAAAAGAATAAGCTTTCTTTAGTATGAGAACAAAGCCTTCATCCTGACAGACTCAGAGATACTCACTAGAGATACATGTATTTACTTCAGCATTTTGTTTGACAAAAGTATGCTTCCTCCTTTGCTGTAGATTCACTTAAACTTTCAACACACAAAGTTCTTTACCTTTCAGCTACTTTTATGTTTTCATTAGCTTTATATGTTCTTTATTTGGGTGGAGAATGGGAAGTGAAACACAGTTATGGGATGAGACCCAACAATCATCTAAGCTGGGTCTTACATTCTTTCAGATAATCTCTTTATCTCTCACATACAGCAGCTACACGAGTCTCTGCTGTAGCTTTTACCTTGTGCTGAACAAGATGCTTAAAGTTTTCAGACTCAATGGAACTTGCTGTGTAGGGAGGAGTGTCAGGTTCTTTACAGAAACTTTTCTGGTATAAAATGAACCACTACTTTGAGGCATAACTGAACCACCAGCATTTAGAAAAAGCTATTCAAATTCTTTGTTTCAAAAAATGAATTCTAACTTTATTTTTCCCTTATTTCTTACTTCTGCCTGGGATTAGAGGTGAATAAGCAGAATTACAAACAATGGGCAGGCAATACGATTTTTCCAATTTGTACAAAATAACAATGCATTAAAAATATTATGATATTAAACTTAACTTTGTAAATATTTAGGATTGAATCCTGGAGCAATGGTATCTAAATATATTTTTTCAAAATCTGAAAAACCGTGCACCCAATAATGGCTAGATCTATATTTCACATATGTATTGAAGATTATCTGTCATTGCTGTGACTATGAATGGGCAAAAGGCAAAAAAATTCCATACAGGAGAATACATGTTTGGTTTTTCAAGGGAATTAACTTACCAAAAATTATAACCTGGCTGGGAGGGGAAAAAAAAATGCTACAGAAGCCACAATGAATATTAGGATCTTTTTTATCTACAGGATCATTGGTTATTACAATAAACTATAAAGACAGATGAACAGTGAAGGTCTTTCCAAAAGATTTGTCTCAGTCAAAGTGTAAGTCAGCAAGTCCAGTAGAAGAAAAGTGAGCAAAATGCAATGATGTGATAAGTAAGGAAGTAAAACGGGAGAATTAATATGTTATTTCTGTATTTCTGGCCTTTTCAGTTAGAGAGCTATTTTATGGTAGGGCTGTAGAAAAATATGTTAAAAAAAGGAACACAACTTGTGGAAAGGTTTCCAAAGGCATTCAAAGCCCAGTTTCTACTGATTTAAATAGTGCAATAAATAAAATAATAAATGATAGATACTCCAAGGAAAAGATTTTTAGACGTCTAAAAGATTAATTTAGTCAAAATCTTACTTTAATGGTGTATGATTGAGTTGACAAAGTCATTTACCACTAAGAAATAATAATTATGCATTTAGTTTGAATAAACATATATGGTATTTTCTTAGTTATAAAAACCTAAAGACCATCAGCACAATGGCTGATATCAGCTGATCCTTATATCTGTAGCAATAGAATATTCATATCTGTAGAATAGAATATTCATGTCAATGGTGATAAGGTATTTTATATTCATGGGAGTAGACCCTAGTATGGCGTCTCAGAAACAGTGTATGCAAAAGGCCTGACAATGTTTGAGTGGGATCTGAACAGAAAGAACTAGATGTCTATGATAACAAAAATCTCAGTCAGGAGGACTCAGTCAGGAGGCCTGCTAGTTCTATGCTCTTCTGAGGAATAAAATTAAGATCTACTTAGTCTACTATACAAAAAATATGAAAAACAAAAAAGAAAGAAGTTATGACCAAATATTGTGTCCAAAGAGAGAAGCTGTCACGACAATATGAAATAGAACAATATATTTGCATATTCTCCTCTAAATAGTCGAAATCCACCAAAGCAAATCATATTCTCTGATAATTAGAGCTCTTCTGTACCTTTGTTTATTTCTATCTTGCTTCCCCATCCTCAGTAGCACATACTCTCTTGCATATGATGCAGTTGTACAGCCTTTTTGGAAAAAATGCTGACAATTTAGTAGAAGAAAGGAATCAAACTGAATTTAAATTAAACTCAGACTCCATGTAGAAGAAAAAATCTAAGTGCAACAGGTAGTAAAAAGCTGAGTTATTACTTTGAGTAATTTAATTTCTGAAGGATACTGCTGTGTTTTAAGATTCCCTTAAAATCCTTTTAAAAGGGATTTAAGAATTCCTCTATCATATAGTTTGATTAACACGCATTACTTCTTTAATTACTACAACTGAATTGCTACCATTACTATTGAACTAAAGCCTGTATTAACATACTGTACATTACTATAATAAAATCATAATATACACTATTTCAAGAAATGGAGGCATTTTAATTCAGTTTCTTTAAAAATACTCGTGTGGTTATGCCCATGCTGATTACAAAAATTGATGTATTTAATTTACAAATAATTTCCCAAGTACACGCACAAAAAAAGGAAAACATAATCACTTCAAAAGCTGTTTTACCAAAAATCTTTACTATTCCACAGTTCTACAAGATTAAGTTGCACAATATGCCAGGCTCTTTCAAATTTTTAGGTATATATATCTTACTTACTTAAATCAGACATTTAAGTATTAAGTAAGTAGTTTTGGAATTCATAATGCCTCATAATGTATTCCTCAGTTTTTACATCATTCTTATCATCCCACAGAAACGGGTACTTTTCATTATGCAAGTTCTCAAGTTTGTCTACACTAGAAACTCAATAAGTGTGTGTATGGCCTGCACTTATAACGTTACACAAAGCAGAGGTATTTATTGGGGGAAGGAGTTATTTTAACACCATAATTCAGTCAATTATCTTGAATGAAAATATGCCCTACCGTTATTTTACCAGTAAACCCGTGCAGACATCCCAGGTCCTTCTACATAATATTCTATTTTAATTATAAGTAACTTTTAACTTTGCAGAGTTTTGAAATCATATTCATGCCTGATATTATGTGCTACAAAAAGTTTTATGTTAAATATTGTAATAATAATAATCATGTTAGTGATAAATATATTTTCAGTGTTCTCTGTGTACTAATTGATTTTAAAATAAAGTATCATCTATGCTTTATTTGGCATTAACCAAGTTTTGACTGAAACACTGAGAATCTAATACAATAGAAACTCTAGGTAATAGTTTAGAATAGATGTATAATAGATTAAGCAAATAATAAAAAATAGGCAAATAAACCATAACATGTTTCCTGTAGTTCTTAGGCATAAGGTGTTACCCATACAAAGATTTAAAAAAAAACACATTTGGGCCATAACTTTAGTTACCTCTCTTCTAGGTGTAAATTGTACATTCTTCCATTTGCTCCTGTTCCGCCTTTCCTTTGCTCCTGTTCCGCCTTTCCTTCGCTGACAGCACGTATCAATGGGACACATCTGCAGTGATAAAAACCCATTAGCCACAAGAAGAGACAGATGGGAGAGATACAATTATAATTAATAATGAAATAAATGCCACCTAGCTTTTCTAAGCACTGTTCACTTTTTTAATGGAAGTTTTGAATTAATTTCCAGCTTATAAAAATATTGAATTTTACTCTGAGCTGCCAATATATCTTTGATATTTTCAATTCATCATGTTAATATGTGGTCATCTCAAGATCTTTATGAAAAAAAGGGGAAAAAAAGATGCGAGGTTTCCAAAAACCATTCAAAGTTATGTGGCTGATGCTAACATAGCAGTATTCTTTTGTATTTCTGGATTATTTTTTCTGAGCCATCTAATGTCAGCAAGAGATTTCTTAGACTAGAATAAAACTATTCTCATACTCACGTGAACAAATACACAAGTGCTGTCTCGGGTCTTATCCTTTATTTTTCACAAGGTGAGACACATGGAGGAGTTGAGAGCCTTATTAACCTTAGTAATGAGGCAAAGAAGAATAAATGAGAGGACAACTGTGGGAAAAATGTCCAAGAAGACAACAAAGGAAATTAAGGCATCTGTGAAAAGGACACATATCATGTGAATAAGAAGTTTATTTTTGAAAGTAATTGTCTAACACAAGAAACCATGGCAGGAGTTTAAAGCTGAGGAAGAGCCTAAAGTATGTGTTACAAGATTGGCACTAGCCATTATATGGGATGACACGACATATATAGCATTAAATATATCATAGAATCATAGAATCATAGAAGGTTTTGGGTTGGAAGGGACCCCTAGGAGTCATCTAGTCCAACCCCCCTGCAGTGAGCAGGGACACCGTTAACTAGATCAGGTTGCTCAGAGCCCCATCCAACCTGGCCTTGAATGTTTCCAGGGATAGGGCCTCCACTACCTCTCTGGGCAACCTGTTCCAGTGTTTTACCACCC
>BOSO01000923.1:0-27482 GCA_018403395.1 Gorsachius goisagi | reverse complement strand
TTCCTCCACTTGCTTGGAGATGACACCCAGAATGAGTTGTTCTATCACCTTTCTGGGGGTGGAGGTAAGAGTAACCGGCTTCATTCAGCAGCGGTCCCACATTTCCGCTAGTCTTCTGTTTGCTGCTGTTGTACTTGAAGAAGCCCTTCTTGTTACCTAAGTGGCTCTTTATATAAGTACTGATGGTGGTAATTCAGGCCTAAGCGAACCATCGAATTTGCAATGGCTTTCCTCAAACTGAACAGCCTGAACAGCACCTTTTGCCTCTGGTTTAAGGAATGTAATCCTTCGCAGATTTTTCCCTTGGGTGGTAAAATAGGGTGGGCTGATGTGTCATTCTTGTTTGGTTGTTTTTTTTTTTTTAAAAAGCAAAGGTTTTGGTGCTTAGTGGGATACATGCACATAGACAATGGGTGAGTGTGTTTAGTTTCAAACTGAAGAACTGAAGTAGTTAAAATGTGAAGGTACACACTAACCATTCTTTCCCAATGAAGTACAAAATCCTGACAAGAAAGGGAGCCGTAGCCTTTCTGAACATCGGTATTACTCAGCTGGATGCACACGAGGTGATCCCAGCAGGAACAGGCCATGGTTTACCTGGGCATCAGGCACACGTTGAAATCTTCCTTATGGTTTGAAAGGTAGGGTTATTTTGTTTAGACTCTCATTTCTCCCATAAAGGTAAACTACAAGTGCAAATTTCACTTGTACCCAATTTTAAAATCACCCCAAGTTCAGCATCAAGAGATTAAAACATCAGTTCAGGCAGAACTGCATTCAGACTCAGGGACTGTTTAGTGGCTATAGTTTAGGCCATTTTCCTGCTTCTGGTGTCTCTTGGCCCACTGACTTCAGCTCACATATGCTGTGCCTATCTCTGATGCTATAAAGAATCCCTGCGTCTTTGCAGTTCTTTTGGTGTACCTTGTTTTTGCATGTGCTTTGTGCCTGTGAACTGATTTATTAAGCATTTAGATTAGGGATCCTTGAAAATCAATATTCTTTTAAATATAGAGTGGAAAAATGAACAAACTAAAGAAGGAAATATATTAGTCTATATTTTCATTCATGCTGTGAGGGAAGGAAAGTTTTATGTGGTTCACTTGTCTAGAATAATTGCTGTAAAGCAGTATGTTATTTAGACATGCATCCAGTACAGGTAAAGGCTTGAGCATGGCTCTCACAATGGAGGGGAAACTTAAGTTGAACACATGTAATAAAGGGAAACAGAATTCCCCATCTGTGGTACTGTGTCCCAAAATTTTGGTAGTTCAGTTGCTGTTTTCCCTCAGTAAGGGGGCAATGACATTTTGTAAAGAAAGCCAGCAAAGTTTTACACCTTTATGCTGCAATGTTTCTGGCATATCCACTAAGATTTATGTTTTTAGGACATATATATATCTTGCCTTTACTCTGATCATTAACTAGGCAGAAATAACGCTGCACTGATCATGCTGCACTTGCCAGGGGGCTGAAGGTTCTCATCTAGGTGTCACAAAAATAACAAATCAGACACAGATGAAAAGGGGTAGAAAAATGCTAACTCTGATTCAAGCAAAACTTATTGCTTCTCAGAATAGGAAGTACATAGAAGAAATGCAGCACAGAGGACAGATGAAAATCATGCAGCCAATGTGACTCCTGTGATAAGAAGCTTCGTCTGTTTTCATAGCAGTTTAAGCTGTTCTTTGGAACCCTTTTTGCAAAGCATACTTTTATTTCGCACATAGCTGTGTGAATTACAGTCTGCATGCTCTGTAATCTACTGCTCTCTTCTATGGTTTCTCTGGCATCACCAGCTCCTCCCTTTTTCTCCTCCCCTAAAATTTAGGAGCAGAAGGGTGTTTGAAAGTTTTTCAGTCTAGCCTCAAACAGCTGCAGAAGCTCTGAAGGAACTGGCTGTAAATATCAAGGTACAAGCTATTTCCATCAATGCAACAAGTCAATATGCCTTCTCACTCACATCCTGAAAAGGAATTATTTCCTAACAAAATCTACCTCCACAAAAGAAGCAGAACAGAATCAGGAGTGACATATTTTCATTCTTCAAAAATTAATAATCATAGTTTGAAAAGAGAATACAGACTGTACTTAAAATACTGAATTTCTTCAGATGCTAGACTGGGTAAGACTAAAATCTTCATGTAAAGAATTGTGTATATATGCATAATCTATTCATATTTCTCCAATTATTTGATTTTAATAACTTGTTTTTCTCTGGATAAATTATTGATCATAGTTCTTCAATGCTATATAATTATATAATTTTACTTGTTGCATGATAGTATATTAAGAAATATACAAAAATGATTTATTCAGTTAGAAAAAGGGAGGTTTGAGGAATTTGTGTTTGTTTTGTGTTTGCTAAAACTGAAGACTGTAATGGTATGCTATTTTAAAAGTTTCATGGTTTTCATACTGAACTGTCATATAATAATAGCAAAATATACATCTAGCATATGCTGCATATGTTTTTGATAAGCAAGAAAACATGGTTGTAATGAATAGCAATTTCAGCAGCACTGAGAGGAATAATAATTCATTTAACTGTAAAAAAAAGAACAATTAAAGAATATGTAGTCTATTTTTGGGGGGCAGTTGTCTATAGGAATGGACGTGCTTCTGATGTGCATTTGAGAATTGTACACTGAAAAAAGATTCAAGTAAGTTGTTTATTCTTTAATGAATATTATATCTCATCAGCAACATCTTTGGATATGAGGGCAGCTGAAGATTCTTACAAATGTGTTACTGACTGAGGATCTCTTTTTATCTTTCTGGTGCCTGTATAATCCTGCAGTTTTTCACCTGATAAAAATGAAAGAAACAGATATCTACAAGTACAGCTGTTGCTTGAAATTTGCAATGCACCTGTATTTAATCATAGCTTCTGTTACATTTCCTCTTCCAAAACCATAAAGTTTATATTCACATGCAAAACTGTCCTTCCTTTATAGCAGCTGGGTTTTTTTTGTTTGGGTTTTTTTTCTGTATTCTGAAATAACAACAAAAAAAAATCATAAAAGGAGATAGACTTTTATTTAAGGCTGCATGAAGGAAGAAGACCACATTTTTAGCTTCATAGCAATATAGAAAGTAAAGGGAACTTCAAGGGCTTCATGCAGTGCATAAGACACCCTCTTAATTCAGGATGAGTTTTATTAAGTATAAGCAGAATTATAATCAATACTGGCAATAGCTAGGTTTTTCTTTTGCTTCTCATAGAAGCATGTGGGCTTCTTAGCTGGTCTGTGTGTGCCATGACACACACTGTGTTGAACACTTTTTATTTCAAAATCTACCATATACAGAAATATTCACAACACTGTTGCACAGTTATGAGCTGATAGGGTTACTTGTATTTGGAGGTGTCTTTGTTGCTATAAAGTGGAAGAAGACAGGTTAGAAAAGGATGAAGAGGCCTCTGGGTCCAACCCATTACTGGAAACTTGCTGCAACTTGGAGAAAATCCTCATATAATACTAACAAAAGAGAAAAAAATATGGAGACATGTTTCAAACAAAACTGTGTTCCATGCCAATTGACACATTCAAGCAGGCTTTAGAAATACATGGAGAAAACTCTGTTGGCAGATCAGATTTTTATAATTTTTCCCGATCTGAAAATGACGGTTATGTGAGTTTCAGTAAAAAATATAGAGGAGGATGGAATGTCCATAAGGAGATTGAAAAAAATACCCTAAGAAATCTGTCATCATGAGCAGACAAAAACCTCACATGCTCTTGTTTTCTACAAGACCAGATACACTTTGAAGTTTCAGAGATTGTGAGAGTATTTAGGGACCTCTCAGACATAGTGGGTAGCTTTGATCTTGCTACCTTCCTCATCAGATGTTTAGCAAGTGTCATCTGTAATCTGTGTTTTGGAAAAAGGTACAACCAAACTGTTGGAGTTCCTCACAGTTCTTCAAGCAGACCTTCAGCTGTAGCAATGCTGGCTGTTCATCACCTTCCTGAGATGTGTCTTCACTTGTGCTCAGAACAAGAAAAGTTTCAGGAACACTATTTCTCTTATGATCAGGTGAGAAGGTTTGCTCTTCCCTTGATTTCAAATAACAAAAATTACAATTTGTCACTTTTTCTTGGTCCTTCACTTTATCAAGGAATTGTAGGGTTTGGGTACGGAAAAATTTATCATCTTCTATTTAAAGTGCACTTTTTATATATACTTCCTGTATTAAATTCTGAAGAATAAACAAATAATCTACATATTGCTTTGTAGAACTGCATTCAAGATATTACTGATACTTTGATTGTACTATGCAAAGGTCAAAAAAGTCAAAGTGATAAAGCTATGTATGTGACAAATGAGAAGATTGTTTTCAGTATTAATGACATATTTGAGGCAGGTATGCTTATATTTTGGAAAGGTATGTTTTCTTTACTACTTTGTCAGTTATTGGGGTCTTCAATTTTTTCCCCTATTCTTCCTGCTCTCACTATTAGAAAGCATGAGAAAGCGTAGTGGGGCACTTTAAGCATTATTCCAGTATCCTTAGAGAACAAATATCAAACAGAAAAAGGACAAGAACTTGTGATAATATATCCTAACCAGAATTATTCCTTTACAGCTAGACAATTAATTCCTTTAAATAGTTGCTTACCTTTAAAAATAAGTCAAAACTCATTTTAAGCATTTAGGTGGAAAAGGCATAAAAAACAGTAAATGGGTTGAGGGAAAAGCAATTTTGGGACTATGCAGAGATTGCAAAACAGAAAAAGGTTTCAAGTCAAGAAAAGCTGTCCTTCTAAGGTCTTTGATATTTTTATTGTCAACATTTAAAAGTCTGGTGAATCAGCAGCTTTCTTTTCTAAACCCCAAATATCTTCTAATTTTATCTTTTTGTTAGGTCTGTATACTTGTTGAAGTATCTCCAAAGCTTCAAGCTGTTAGCTTTTCGACATACGGAATGCATCTTTTCTCTTGTTAAGAAAGCAATATTCACCTTAAGCAAATTTAGAGGAATATACAATATCAAATATGAAATTCTCCTTTCTTTGTCTACTAATTTGTGCAACATGCAGTACAACAGCTGAAGTGGGAAAAATTAACATGTTTTATCTGCAGGCTGGAAAAACATGTAGTTTTGAATATTTTAGTCTGATTATACAGCTCATAAAAGATGTTTAGATTTTGGCTAAACAGAGCTTTCACCTGTTAACCCCACTAACACACAACAAGGTGACAGTAACAAAGATTCTGTTCTTGGAGTCTGTAGACATTTTCCTGCAAAGTACTGCTTACTAATTTCAAAAAGCTCAACTTTTCAATATCACTGTGCAAAAAGGGAAAGCAAAAGGCACAGTGGGAAATAGGGGATATCTGGAACCACAGAGAGCTGGATGGTCCTGAGCTAGAAGAAATAACACCACAGAACAAAGTAGAATATGTTTCATAAAAAAAGGATCTGGATTCTTTTTTAACTACTCCACATTAGTTTAGCTCTTGTTTTAGATCTCAGCAGGGATGAATTTTATGAGAGCATGCATTAGGATCCACAATTATTTCTTGAAGTTCAAAGTCTGTGGGGTCAATATTCAGTCTGGACCTGTTTATACACAGAACGTGGGCAAAAAGCCCTGTATAGTACACAATGCATGAATTGCACTAACCTACTTACAGTCCTACTAATGACATATGCTTGTAGCTCCCACTCACAGCTGAAATTTAGAACAGAACGTATGCAATCTGAAGATCACACATAATTGGAAAGCTTTTGAAAGGCTAGCAGAGGGGTTGATTGGGTCCCTGCATCCCTATTACCCTGTTAGATCTCAAAACTCCTGAGTTTACTGTCCAATAACTGTCATATTCAATCAAAATTAAATATATTCTAGGAGACATTAATTCACTATTTGGTTGACATGGGGAAAGGGAAAGATTCAAGCACCGCTTAGGAGGCCTGGATCCTTCTTATATTATTATCAATAGCATAATTCCCATCTGTATTAATGAGAGTGCAATTGCTCATGCTAATGGTTGTTTCTATGAGATTTTCTCTTAATTTGCAGCTCAAGAAAGTTCAGGGAGGGCAGAGAGGAAGGTGAATTACCATTACTTTAAGCATTAAAGATTTAACCCTGCACTGTTCTACATCTGATTTTAACCTATCTCCATTTAAAAGAGAATTATCTTCAATGGAAATTGTGAATTTAAAGACTTAAAATCTGTTCTGTTTTTCAGCTTTTGAAAGATATGATGAAATAGGAGGCAATTAAATTATGGCAATCCACACAAAATGCCTGGCAAAATATGCCATGAAAATGGACTGCAGTATTACTGTGTTTTATTATTAACAACTGCTCTTTTAAAGACTGGGTGCAGTTTGACTGTTTAGTAAGTTAGTAATACTATGTGTCATGGTACTGATAGCTTAGGGTGTAAAGAAATGCTGAAATAAAAATGTTGAGCCCGTTGTAGCGCTTATTGATGGAAACTGCAGAAGTCTATTGTAATGGCAGTATAATTCATTCCTGGATATCTGATATGAGCTTTGTTCTAATATTTTCTTGACTTTTCAATATATTTTGCATTACTAATTAATAAAATTACAATGATTGCAAAATATAAAGAAGATATTACCATCCCTTTTGATATTACATAGAAAGATAAATTTAATAAATTTGGTTACTATAGTATTGCCATCATATATTTTTTAAAATATAAGCTGCCAGTTTTTCATATAATATCAATATCTATTTTTAAACAAAAGAGGAACTCATGCAATAATCTTCTAAGATCAAATATGATTTTACATCACAAGGAATATTAAGAATAGCATCTTTGTGCATTTATATTATCATAAATCAAACATAATTACTTTCAGTTGGTCTCTCTGTACTATAAAATAGGTTTAAAAAAACCCCTGCCCTCTTAACATACATCCTATTGCACTGGTTTTGTGTACTCCAGAACATATTTATTATAGCCATTAAAATGATATTGTAAAGCAAAAAAAAAAAAAAAAAGAAACTATTGTTTAAGAACTGATGCCATAACTTGTTTTCAACAGAGATAGTTTGCTGTCTTTCAAAGAAAGATGATGTTTAAGGCCATTTTAATTAATCATCAAAATCATAAATATGCTTATATCTGGTGTGGCATATGAAGTGCTCACATCAGAGTTCTGTCTTTCTCCATCGTGATGAATCCAACCAAATTATTTGTACATAAAATATAGAAACGTGTTTTGCATGCAAGTAATTTCTTAAATTTTCTTTTGACTTTTTTGAAATGCCACCAACTGCTTAAATATGTTGTTAATTATTAGAATTGCAAGTGTAATTTTAATGAAGGTGCAGTATAGGAATTCATATCCAAGCCCCACAGTATGAGATACTTTTCAGATACATAGAACACTGTATACCCTATCAAGACCATGCTTTCAATCTAAAAAGCTACCCACAGGTTAAATATCAAAGTTACTCCTCTTAGTTACATCAACAAATTCAAATTTGGAGTAGTAAAATTAACACATACAAGTTATTTAAAAGGAAAGATTTCTTCTCTTCCCCTTCCCCTTCCCTTTCCCCTTCCCCTTCCCCATTTGCATCACACTGCTAATATAAATGTGTCTAAAATTTTAAATATTTTTATTTTTCTGTACATGTGTTGGTCCATGTTTACGTTCATGAAACTGATCTCTGTCTTACTAGGCCAAAGGCAGGCACTATGGCAATTAAATATTTTTACAGAATAATTGTAATGACATCTAAGGTAAAACATAATGTTTATTTTTACAGGTTTTGATACAGCTACAACTGGATTACTCTGGTCTTTAATCTAATTTTCTTTCACAGAGCCCAGAAAGCTATAGGAAATTGGTAAATGGTCTGAAAATTTGCCGGTATAAAAATGTGTTACACATAGATGAGATATGGTTTGCTAATTTTGAGGACTTCACTTGGGTCTAAGATTTAAATATGTAGCAAAACAGTCCTTCTGAAGCACACGCCTCATTTTTCTTCTTGTCAGTGGAGAAAAACTGTCAGTTTTAAAAGACTAGAGGGAGAGTTAGTCCACCTAAGTGAGCTTTGCTGCCTGTGTGGGTTCCACCTACAGTTACAAAAATCTGATTCTCTTTTTTTGTACTTATTCTGTAGGTAGATATAAAGAGAATAATCAACGTGAGTAAGGCAGCTAGACCATGGTCCAGTATTCCAGCTGGACCAGAATAAAGAATCCAATCCATTCCCAAATGCATCTGCTATTTGCTCCTCTTCTGGCAACAGACAAATTGGAAATGTAAAGTGGAACACATGTTTAGTCTTATTTTTCTATAGTTTCAGTGAAACTCTACCTTTTAAAGTTGGACACTCAGTGACAGGAGTAGAAAGCATCATTGTACAGGCTCTGTATGCAAAGAAACATTCAGATTTTTGTAGTGCTTTATCACTTTTCATATCAGAATTTTAGACAGGGAAAGATTACGTTTCTTGAGGCAGCTTCTGTGCTACAATTCTGAACTAGTTGTGCCAGATGTTTTCTAGCTGCAGTGCATATGTTTTATAAACACATTTATGTCTCTTTCAGCAGCATTAATCTTTACTTCTGCACAACCAGATGTAAACATTGGGTGGAGGCAGCTACCCAGATTTGAGGACACGTCTTCAATGCCTTCCAGGGAAACATTCCTTTATGAAGTGCTTGGGCATTCATCATATGTGACCTTCACAGCTCTTCATTCATAAGTGATTAGCTGAAGTTTTTCAAATCTTAATACAAAGAAAATGGGAATTCTGGAAGATATAGCACATTCAGATTTAATAAGGGCATGTTTTTAGAAGCTGAAGACTTAGGTTGTCCTACATTCATGGTTATGAGACTATTTTCAGTAGTGCAAGAATCTGTTTGATTACTCTTTTTTTCTTGCACCTATATCTTACACATTTCTTATAGTTGCAACTATGCTTATGCTTTATAAAGTAGATTTTTATATTATTTAAGAAGGCATAGTAATAATACTCTGTATTTCAAATGAGCTTAAGGAAAAGAAAATAATTCTTGAGTTTTCATTTCTCTCTTTGTAAGGAAACTACACTGTACAATTTGACATACCATTTACTTTAGTATTCTGAACATGCTCAAGCATGAAGAGGAAGAGAAGAAATGAAAAAATGAGTTCTATTGAAAATTATTTTTATTTATGTTGAAATTAAACTTCTATAATTTAAGAAATGGAAAGGAATTCAACTAAATTTCCACTGGAAAATTAATTTGCCAATAACAACACTTCATCAACCAACGACATGTATGAAAGGTAGATCGAGGTGAACATGAATGTTGCATTCTGTTATTTCCTCAGTACTACCAAAGACACTATACTAGATGGATATTTTATCCCCAGAGATACCTGTATTTTCATCAGTTGGCCAACCATGAATGTAAATTGGATTTTACTTGATATTGTATTTAGTCATTATATGCTTTGGGTATTATCACTATCGAATATTCATACCCTGTTTTTCTATTGCAGTGGTACTGTTCATCTTCTTAATCAAAAGTGAAGAAACAGCTCTATTTCTGTACGCATAAGTTCTAGTAATATAATTTGCAATTAACCTAAAACAAAATCATCATGGTGTACCCTTAAAAATTATAAGACTGGCAAATCATAAAGAGTTGGCACTCCTCCTCAAAATCTTAGTATCAGATATGCCACAGTTATCTTTGCCTACCTGCCTGTGCTGGGGTATATGGAAGCTTTCTTATGTTGAAAGAACGAAACTAGCAAAATTTCACTTTCTGCTTCTTAGAAAAACATTTCTATTAAGATCAAAGCAAGTGCCTCATCACCTAGATTCACCGATCATTCACAGCTCCTATTTTAATAATTAAGCCTGGATTTTCTCAGAAGCCATGTTGAAGGAAAAAAATTATTCAGGGGCTAATTTTAGGCTTCACTGTAGTATAAATATGTTCTAGAAGTGTAAGTACTTTCTAGAGTAAATATTTTTTTTTCCTGAACTAGCAGACTGATATTAGATCCTATCACAGAATTAGAAAATTAGACAGGCAAACACCCAACCTTATTATGGTTTTAGAACATTATGGATGAACCCAGGGCTAATCAGCCCTGGAAGATTTGTCCATGACAACTGTCCATTAAACAAGTACCTAACAGCAAGAGTAATGATATTTGGACTTGACAAAAGGAGATGCTTGGGTTACAGCTTTGCTCATGTTGAAATCTTCATCTTAACAATGTTGCTACATCAACTGAATATCAACAGTTCATGAGGGCAGAATTTAGGCCTCTTCCCAAATTTTGGACTAGCAATGAAACCTAAGTAATTTAAAATTTCAGTCTAAGAACAGAAATTTCAGTGTATTTTCACCTATTTTTTTTTACACAGACACATGTATCTTTGCAAATCTCTGACTCTGTGAGGAACAAGAGGCTTTTAACCTTTGTATGAAATGACCTTTTTTTTTTCTGGGAAAAACTGTTTTATTTGCACTTGTAGATTGGTTTTATAATTTAAGGATAATTTGATAAATGTAGCATCATAGACAATTGTGTATTCTGTCCTGACATTTTTCTAGTTTACACAGTGCATAGGAGCTCACTTTCTACAGCATAAACTACAGTCCATAAACAGAAAAGTAAATATAATCTGAATTCTAAACTTAGTTTTTAAGTGGTCATACAAAAGATTGTCAAGTCTTCTTTTTAGAACTTGCCTGTGGCCTGTCCATGGCCTTTGGTAAAATAAGATCATGCAAAGAGAAGAAAAATGGGGAATGAAATACATATCCTGTGTATGACGCTGCTGATGTGGTCAAATGGTTATGCATTACTGTATTAGTATGTAAGTACCAACGAATATAGGAAAAAGAGAGCTCCATTTGATGAAGCTCTGTATATAGAAGAGACTATCAAAGACACTTAAAAGGACAGAGCAAGAGAGAAAAAATCAGCAAAAATGTAATTCTCAGAAAAAAAGCTACTTGTTTTTTTCTGAAGAACATTACGTCATTCCTATGGCTAAGTCAATATGTTCATGGTCTGTCATTTGTGCATTGTTTTATTAGGTAGGACAAACAGCTGCTGAAGCATGAATCCTTTTCTTTGTGTACTGAGAGATGAACAGAATATATGTTACCAATAATACTGTCTAACAAATTATCTCAATAATAGGTTTTGAATTTATAAACCAGCTTCAGTTTAAGTTCATTATTAGCAGACATATATGACATTTCAGAGTGTCTCCTGTAAAAAATGGATAAAGATAGTGCACTATGCACTCACTATATGCTTAATAATATATTTTGCAAAGGCTAAATATAGGTATTTTACTTGCATAACATTTCAGAATTTGAGTCTAAATGTTAGGTGAGTAATTGATACCGCATCTTCTAGTTTACAAGAGAACAACAATGTACCCCGTAACATGGCAATCCCACTAAAGTTTTTAAAGATATTGTTCACAATTTTTCTCTTTCTTTGCCCCCAAAGTATTTGTCAGCATAAGATTTCATTGTGCTGTCTCATCAATAACAGAAAGGTTTGTAAGGGGGTTTTTCCCCCTTCTGCTGAGAATAGTTGCCCATGATCATACCTTTTACAAAGCAACAGTATTTGGGGAAGCACAACAGTTGTCCTGTCTCAGCATTAGTTAAAAGGAATTGCATTCATCCCCTTAGCCTCCTACAAACACTGGGTGTGATCAGTGAACCAAATCCATCACAAACTCTGCAATAAAAAGGATTTGTCAAAGGAAGAGGCCCCTAATTTATCTGGCATTTCCAGTGCATTATAGAACTGAGGTATGCCATCTCTTGAAGCACCCAAACAAATAGTTTCACAAAGGATGCTCTGTTTGTCACATGGGGGACTTGTTGCCTTGCAGAGCCTGTCATTAATGTCCTCACATGCTTATGGGACCAGAGAATGGGTTTAATTGCCAATTGCCTCTAGCCAACTTTAAATTATTGGGTTAAGTTCTGTGTGTTTCAATTAGTTAAAGGTGATTCCTGGTCTCAAAGCTGCGGATGTGGCTTTTGCCAAAAGTATACTGAAATGGAGGAACAAAAGAATAAAATGGTTGGTGGAAATGAAATGGAGCCAATGGTAGGAACTTGGTGAGTAAGGAGATGGCAAAGAGCTGAGACACTGAAATAATGAGATTGAGACAGAGGAGGTAATGGTGGGATCAGAGGGCTCCAATGGGCTCACTTTGCACTCATTGCACAGGTGAAGGGAGGATGCACCTCTGGTATTGCCCTTGAACATACCAAAAAGATTACTGCAGGTGCAAGCATATAGTAACCTCTTGGGAAGCAGAATTCCTGCCTGCACTGAAGCCACAGGAACTTCTTGAGACTCTTCCATTGTCTAGATGCTGTGTTCGTTTGGGGATGGAGGTCATGCTCCAGTCTCAGTTGCCATGTTGTCGACACCTCTGTCACACTCTGCCGCTAGCAGAGAGAGAGCCAGCACCTGAGCTCTCCCCCAAACCTGAGCTCTGCCCCAAATGTGTTGGGGACACAACCAGTTGCTCTCTCTGTTAAGCCTGAGCCTGACACCGGGGGCGCTGTAGAAGCAGCCAGAGTATGCATCATCAGGACCATTGCTGCCTGCTCGTGAACGCAAAGTGCGGCAAAAATTCCCACTCACTTCAGGATTATATTTGTAATAAAGAAATATAATGTATGCAGCTTTTGGACAAAATAATCTGTCTGATAATAACTTTCAGTAAAACTCCTGTATCTACAGCTGCCATTATGAGAAATAGTGGCGCATATGTATTGCGTTATGCGACACTACTCAAAAACATGTCTTGGAAAATTATTTTTTTTACTATGACTTGGATTTGATGTGAGGCAATAGATTTGGCTGCACTGAATGAAACAACGGGGTTATAGTTACTCATTTAATAGCAATCTGGAGTGTCAATATTTGTTTCGTATCATAACTAACAATTTAATAATTAATCTCTTTTTCTACCCTAAAAATACTTTTTTACCAATGTATTCAGCTTAGAACATCCCACAAGGCACAGGAAAGTTCTAGCATAGGAACAAAAAGTTTTCATGTGAGCAGAAATAAAGAAGACTAAGACTAGGCTATGTGGAGGATATAAAAGTAAGAACAACTAGCACTGTTGTTATTCTTTCTTACAATGTGGAATTTGTGTCAAATGGTTAATGAAAGAAAATACATATAAATAGTTTTGAAATATTTAACTTAATGTGATTAGTTAATCTGTAAAAAAAAAAAAAGTCATCCCAAACAAGTTCACCAAAAGAAAAGAAAAAAAATATTGAAACATCAATTACTAGAATATTACTGTTCAGTTCTGATAGAAGGATCTAAATATATAAAATATATTAAGGGACGTATTTCAGAAAATTAACTGATAAAGTAAAAATCATCACTACTAGACACAGATAAAAAAAATTATTTATGACAGTTAAGAAGTGGAGAAATGAAAAAAAGAAAAAATTACAAAGTGAAATGAAGAAAAAGAGGAAAAAAGTCGTTACTGTAAAGCGGAGGAATATTTTTTGCCAGACTCTGAATGTAAAATTCCCCCAGGGATACCAGTTTCAGCAATAGCTGCTTTACTTTAACTCAGATTTACTTAAGTGCAGGAAAGATGAATGCTTTAGTTTTCCCTAAAGAGTTAAATTTTATAATGAGTCTCTGAGGGCTTCCTTTGTCATTGACATTTCAGTCACACAAACACCACACAGCAGAAAACAGGGAAGCCAGTGTCGCTTACCTGTTCACAACTTCATTTCTTCTGACAGTTCATAGCTGAAAAGAGCAGTCCTGCCAAGGTGGGGGTGGGAGTGGGGGGTGGGGGAGACCGCTCCTGCTTCACCATCATGTAGACACACAGTCCTAGGTCCCCTGAGAGATTAAATCTAAAGCAGATTTCAAACCTAGTTATTCCTGTTAACAGTATAATATTTTACAGTCTGTCAGAGAAGAGAAATTTAAAATGCCACTTGCATTTTAACAGAATGAAAAAAAAATCTTATTTATTAAAAATAAGCAACTCCATTAAGTCAATCTTATCTTTTTACAATGAACAAGAAGTCAGTATATTCATTTCTGATCATCCAGCAATCAACATGTAGGACATGTGTCAAGCCTTGGCTGAGGAATTGCAAAGCAAGGACAATTTTCTCCTAAATTACTAAGGAAATTGAAGAGAACAAAACTTGTTAAAAACATGCACTATCTAAATTTACAGTCGCTGAAATATGTAAGTAGATAAATAAGAAATTCAGGCTCACAACCAGACAGATTAGACTATGTGGTAATTTTCTAAGCTCTTAAATAAGTCTTTAACCAACAACAAGAAAAACATCTTTCTGCAGTTGGCTTTATCTGATTTCTCTTCATTAAAGTGGGACTCAAACACAAACAGACAGGGAGCAGCTGTCAACAAAGTCCACGCTACCAGAAGTTATCACTGTATAGCTAACTGACTGCATTTGATAGGAAAAGATTGTAGTTTCCAGCAGTCTTGAATTCCACCGGATATGTAAGAGAAAATGTCCTCCAGGGCCAATCTGCAGTTCCCTCAGACAGTGACCAGAACTTCTGAGGGCACATTCATTCGATGGGGAGTGGGGAGCAGAGAGTTCTTCCTGTGCAGCCAGGCATACTTCCAGCCTTTCTTTAGACTGTCTATAGAATCATGGAATCACAGAATATCCCAGGTTGGAAGGAACCTTGAAAGATCCCCTGGTCCAATCTTTCATGAGAAAGGGAGCCTAGATGAGATTATCTAGCACCTTGTCCCATTGCATCTAGAAAACTTCCAGCAATGGGCACTCCACTGTGTTGCTGAGGAGGTTGTTCCAGTGACTGATTGTTCTCATTGTAAAAAAATGCTTTCTTATGTTGAGAAGAAATCTTTCCCAGTGCAACTTGTACCTGTTGCCCCTTGTCTTCTCCATTTGGCTCCTTTTGAAGAGAGACCCTCTGTCCTCTTTGTAGTTGCCCTTTAAGTACTGGGACATTGTGATGAGGCTCCCCCAAGCTTGCTCTTCTCCAGTGTGAAGAGACTTAATTCCTTCAGTCTTTCCTCATACAACAGGTTGTCCAGCCCTTTGATCATCTTTGTGGCCCTTCTTTGACCCGCTCTATTTTTGAATAGTGTTTCTTGAAGAGTGGGGACCAGAGCTGGACACAGTACTCCAGGTGCAGCCTGACAAGTGCTGAGTAGAGTGGGGTGATCACGTCTCCCTTTGCCAGTAATGCCCATGAGTATGCAGCTCAGGATCCAAACTGCCTTGGTTGCTGCAGTGGTGCTCTGCTGACTCATGTTTCACTTGTTGTCTGCTGGGACCCCCAGGTCTCTCTTGGAAGGGCAGCTCCCCAGCCACACAGATCCGAGCCTGTTCTGGGACCTTTGGTTATGTCATCCCAGGTGCAGGACTTATACTTTGTTAAACTTCATACAGTTCTTGCTAGCCCACTCTTCCAGCCTGTTCAGGTCTCTCTGAAAGATGGCTCTGTCTTTTGATGTGTCCACCTTGCCACCCAGTTTAGTGACATCAGTGAACTTGGTGAGGGTGCTCTTAGTCCCATCGTCCTGTTCATTTACAAAGAGCTTGAACAGCGTGGGGCCCAGTATCAATATGTGGGGAACTCTGCTTGTTACAGGCTGCCAGCCTGAGTAAAAATGCTGGTTCTTTTAATCAGAAATGTCTTCAAAATTGTTCCTCTCATTCAATGACTGCCTCAAAAAATATGGACTCAAGGTCATGAGTTTAAATTGCAGCAGTTGTTCCCTTCATTTGTCACTTGTATTATTCTGTCATATTCTGTATAGATGAGGCATATGGAATATGATCTGTGTGTGGAAAATATGGTATTGTATGGAAAACACTGAGGACTATACCTTAAGATTAACAATTCCACCTTTTCTGGTTTCATTTTCACACTAACAATATTAACTACACATTGTCCCACTTTTCCTTTGCTCTTAAAGTTTTACATTAGCTGATTGCTACTGTTTGTTTTCTAATGACCTAACATAGTTGTGGCCTTCGATTAACCAAAAAAACCCCACAACAATTCATTGATATATTTAATTGTCAAATGAATTAGTCCTCAATGGTAAACTTCCATTTAGAGGTTGCCTTCTCTAGGAAGAAGGAAGCTACTTTTATTTGTTTCAGGTGATGTGTATGTCATCCATTTTTGTTTCTATGTGATGAACAAGGTGGCATTACACCTGGACTGTCTAACTGTTGAAAAAGTGCAAGACTGTCAGGTGAAATGCAAGCCAAAAGCTGAAGGAGAAGATGAGGAGAAGCCAGAACTGAAGAGGAGGTCCCATTTTTTTTCTTCCACCAGGGTCAGGCCAAGTAGGGCCAGACCTGAGGGAAACTTGTTTCAATAAAAAACATCCAAGTGAAGGTCCATGTTTCCACTAATGATGGTGCCATTTCAGTTGATGTGATTTTTAGTTTAGGTACAGTGAGATACATTTCTCTGGGAGATGAACAGCTCTGCCATCAGACAGAGGTACCTTCTCTGTGGAACATGAGAAGGGATTAAAACTCTGTCAGAAATCTGCCTTTAATGTTGTAAAAATCATAAATGAAAGCCTCATTATCTGGAAAACTTGTGTCTGAATTTTAGCAGGCAAAGATCATAAGCTTTTTCAGATAGATGCAATTTTGATAGTGCTGATTTTACTACTTATGTCATAGATAACCTTTTTTTCCCCCCTCTCCTTTTGCAAATGATGTGAGCACAGTGAGGAGACTTTATCTAGCATGAAATTAAAAACCCCAACCCTCTTTAAATTAGAACTCACGTCCCCCATATATTCTGTCAATAGCACTGTCTTTGCATCATGCTGCAACTACCTTGCATTCCTGCTGTGAAGCCTCTTCTTTTCTTTTTTTTTTTTTTGTTATTATGATATATTTTCCATCACACTATACGTGGAATAACATTAAAGCACATAAGAAAAGATAAAACTCCAAAACTATATACCTGAAACAAGCAATAATCAGAGAGCTGTAAAAGTAGGAGTGGATTAGAAGGAAAACCTTAATGGTTCTTTTAAAGCAAAATATACTTTTACGTTGATTTTCATGAATGCTTTTACATCTGCTCAGATAAGCATAGTAGAAATGAATTTGTCTGCTGAGACTGAGATTTCCATGTTAGCTAAAAGTTAGTTCAGTAGCAGATCGCATAGGAGGGAGAAAGCACCTGTGATTGAGAGGGGTTAATGGGAGAGTTGCAGATACAGGAAAAACATGAAAGAATCGAGAACTGGACAAAGGAGCACTACTTTTATCTTATATATAAGCTGCTTTATGCTGAAGAGAGTCACATCTGCAAAGCCTTTCTGTGTTGTAATGATACAGAGTCTGTCAAATTTCTTCTGGAGCAGTGATCTCAAAAAAGACATATAAAGTATACCAGAGTTTTATCACTGTCTCTGATAATGAGAAAGCCATTACCAAGGTGGACAAGCTAATCATCCTAGGAATTGGTGTGTTTCAGGTGAGTTGACATGGAGAGCTAAGGAGAAGCCCCTGAACACACCCTAGATGAGAAATGCTGTGTCTTTCATGTTAGAACAGGGCAGAAAGATGTTGGTAAACTTAACATTTAATTTCTTTCAGCTTTTTTTCCTAGTAAGAGAACTAAATCAAAATTTTTATGCTATGATAATGAAGCTCATGAGTTTTTTGTACACAACTAGTTAATAAATCATGTAACCAAAAAGTGATTTGACTGTTTCCTGTATATGTTAATGACAGACTTTAAATTTAATGACTAAGATGATGTAAGATGCAAAAATGTTTGGGATGTTCTTCTAGTTCAGAACTTTTGTCTCCATATAACTACTGCCATAATCCAAAATATCAGTAATAAAAGTGTTTTGCAATTTTTTTGCTAATAATCTTCCCTTCTGAAAAGATAGGGATTTTTTTTTTGATCAAATTTTATGTAATGAAGGCTTTGT
This sequence comes from Gorsachius goisagi, assembly GCA_018403395.1. Taxonomy (NCBI): domain Eukaryota; kingdom Metazoa; phylum Chordata; class Aves; order Pelecaniformes; family Ardeidae; genus Gorsachius; species Gorsachius goisagi. Next base: position 9,507 of record BOSO01000923.1, on the reverse strand, counting down.
ACTTGTAACTGTCAGAGCTGTTTCTTCTGTCTCTCATACTGGCTTTAAGTGGCGTCCGGATTTCTGAAGTGTCATTTCTTCTGAAGAAGCAAAAAGAAGATTTTTCTGGTAAAAACAGTATATGTAAAATGGAAGATGACTTGTGGTAGTTGTCGCAGGAAACCAAACATTCCTTACTTACTATTTTGAGGAGAACATGGGGAACACCTTGAATATTTATCCATTCTGGGCTATTGTCTGTGGAATTACTGTTCCATGGTAATCCAACGCTATTTCAATACTGACATTTTCTTCTCCGTACTCCTTGCAGAATCAGTAGTGATCAGTACAGTTTTGGTCCCAGATCTCCTACCTGTATCTTTTCTTTTAGTTACAGCTCTTCCTTTTTCCACACTGGAAACAAGAAGAAACAAGAGGTGCAAACATTGAAAATCTACAGGGTTTGTCTTCATGACTTTCAAAATAGAAATTTTCAAAGGTATGAAAAACCCAGTCAGATCCATTTTATTCTATGAAAATTCAAAAAGTAATAAAGTCCTAACACCCATTTGTATTTCCGCAACTCTGCCCTGAATTAGAAAGGTTGGGTTCCTTCCTGAACAAGAGAAGAACATTTTTCTCAGGAAATCTGATAAACGTGGAAAACCTGTGTGTGGCTCCTTCTCATTTTAATAAGTAGTTTGTAGCTTTGTATCACAAAATCTGTGTGAAACAACCTATTAAACAAACATTCAGGCAGGTAAAATTGTCCATGCCTTTACATTTCAGCTGTGATGAAATGGCAGTACCATTTTGTTTCTGTTAGTGAAAATTGCAGAAGACAATCGACAGAGAGCTGATCAGTTCTGTTTTGTAATATAACACTGTATAAATCTGTTTTTACTCAGAAACCAATGGCTTTAATTTCTAGTTATGAAACACAAATGAGATCAGTCCCTAGACCATTGATCTCTGAGGTTTTTTGAAGGGTGTCATTGCTTTTGCAGAAATGTACCAGGACATACCTACAAGAAATATTAATTGCATTTTGAAGAATAATTTTAACAGAATGTCTAAGGTACTTGCAGCTGTAGATCCCATATATCTCAGATTACAGTCAAGCCTATTACTTATGATACTTACACATAATGTACATGATTTTTGGATAAAAATTTATTCCACTTTTCTGTTTCATTTTGAAATAATTTGAGACATTTCTAATGCTCTAAGAAGAAGCAATACAAAAAAGAAGTGATAGAAAAGCTTCAGCCTCATCAAATGATACTACAATAAGTACCAGTAATGACATCTTTTGAGCTGGTGGGTATTCATAAAATCATTCTACATTTTAAATTGGTATCTTTTTGAAGTTTCAGAGTATTTTAGAATAGGGGTTTGAAAATTATTTCACGGCTGCTTCTTTTTTCATATACATCAGTGTTCTGTAATTCAACTTCATTGTCTTGCCTGGTAGATATTAGACAATCCACATATCTACATTCTGAGAGCTTTATCTTGTAGTTTACTGCTGAATTCTTTAGTTTTTTTTCTTTCTCTACAATCTTTTATTTTATTAGAGTGGCTGTTCTGAATCTTTATCAGACATTCAAACAGTTTCAAGAAGAAATCGATACGATCATATCTTACTCAAAAATAATTAAATATTTTATGAACTAGATTAAATACTTCATTTGATTGTTTGCAGGTCAAAAGATTATATCTGTTAAATAAGAATTATGTTCTATAGAAGTTTTCCTAAAGAGAACTTGACTTCTGCAGCAAAGATTCTTCTCTGGTGGGAGAAAAACATTTTTAAATGAAGCTTATGTATAGTGCAACTTTTCTAAATAATTATTACTTGTTCTTTCAGTATACCAGCCTTTTATTTGATTACATTATTTTTTTTAAAATATTTTGCATGTTTGTTTGTTTCCATGTACCAGAGAAATAGTACAATAAAATTATCAGGCATTTATAATGCTGCTGTCATGTATCATGAGCATTTTAGAAGGGCAAACAAGTAGAAATTTTGCACATGACAAAACATCAGAATTCCATGGAAATATGTTGGCCTTTTATTTTCTTTCATTTTTATGAGCTGAGGGTGACGTAAGTACCCTTTGTTTAGCTTTGGTTTTTAAGTCCCGATTTTAGTCTTGTTTTAATTAAAGTTCTTTGTTTGTGTGTAAAAATGCACTAAAATACATTAGACCCCTCCAAACCAGGAAGTACTTTGGAAGATGATAAGGGAGAAAGACTGGTTTTCTTCTCAGTTTAAAAATAAAAATAAAGTAGGAAAGTATGAGAACTACTGAAAAATACCCTAAACAACTAGTCATCAGTTCTCTATGATATTAGGAACCAAAAATTACTGGGTTTAGTAGAATTTTCATTTTTCAGTTCTTTCAATAAGATCTAGTTATCTCGGCTGTTTCAGTCAGAGACATGGGTTTGCATTTTTAGCTCAGACATAGAAGTAAATATCTGGCCCAAGGGGATAAGAAACAAATTGTTAATTCACTAATCTCAGTACTACTTTTACTTGAACGATTCTTATCAAAATGAAATAAAATTGACTTAGATTTCTTATTCTTATTTTTCTTACTTATGGTAAACTGGTTATTTTAATTAAGTTTAAGTATGTAACAGCTGCTATTTAAAATGTTGTTTTGTGAATAATTTTAATTAAATTTAATTCCCAGCCTTAACATTGACAGTAAATAACTATCAATTGCCTAGTGAATAAATTAATCCTTTTCTATCTGTTGCAGAATTTAAAAAAGATATAAAATCTAGTAACTTGAACAATTGCATATGAAGCCATGAAATTGCTTCAGTAAACTTGCATAGACATGAGATTAAATGAAGGAAGGATCTAAATTATAAGCTTTATGGTCAGACATTCAGAATGGTTAGAAAAAGAATAAGAACTGTGTCAAACCTTCTTCACAGATACAATCTTTTAATATGAGGACTTCGTTTGAATAGCTAACAAACCTAACCAATAAAGTTAATAAAGAAATTATTTCCTTTTGGGTAGTTTATTTTATTTTACATTACTGTATATAAAATATCCAACTGCTTTACACTAGACAGGTTGATAGCTGCACCACAGTTCAAAAATCTCCTTTGACTTATAACAGAGTTCTGGTTTGTTACATGACTTCCATAGTTTAAAGGTGATTTAAAACTGTGCCTGTCTTACCATCAAATACATCAAAATTCTAACTGCAGTAGAAAATCAGTCATTGGTCTATGTGTACATTCTGCATGTAATTCCTATATAGTTTTTACAAATATTTAGGGTTTTTTTCCTCTGCCTGTAGTGGACTGGCACTGGTCCAGTCCTGTCTAATGCCTGGACTGATCCTAAATGGCGCTGCATGCTGTATGCATCAGTATACACTCACAATCACCCTCTTCTTTATCCACTCTAGTTGTTTTTCTCTTGCGTATCCTCACCATAATGCATCTACCTTTTAGTGACATCTTTGTCCTTGTTTCTTTTCTCTTGCATTCCTTTCCAATGGTCTTAGGGCAGAAAAGTGGACTAACAACTCAATTGGAACAGGCCATAAATACATTAATGGCACTCAGGAACAGACATTGTGTTCCCAGCGGTATATATTTATAATACACTTATCAATTTGTTTACATAAAAGCACTGTCATAGAGGTATGCTTCATTTGTAGGAAGTGTTCTTTCTGGATGGGCAATTCAAACCTAGAAGTAGTACATAAAGAATAGGCATGCAGTTAAAAAAAATTAAAAGTTGTGGATGTTACCTTCTGAATGCCAGGTCATTGCTGGAATAAAACTTGTTTTCAACTTAACATATAGGCAGCAACATTAGGGACTCGACTCAGTTGACCAGCGCAAATAAACCAGTCCCAGGTGCCTATGCTTGGCAGCTGAAAAAACCCCCAAACCTAAGAGTGCACATTTGGTCTCTAAATTTGCAGTGTACATTTTCTGCCAGTAACTTAGTATTATTATCTTCAACAACCATTTGTTAAAGACCACAAGTGCTTGTCTTCAACCACAACCATCATCTTCACCTTTGTTCTTTGATTGACTAAATTTCAAAGTTCATATTCTTATGCTTTTCTTCATATCTCCAATTTCTTCAATTAAATTTTTATGGACAAAAAAAGAGAGGGAAGAGTCAAAACACATCCTACAGTACAAGAACTAGCACTTTAAAACAACTCTGAATAGTTTTTTGAAGTGTGACAGACTGAAGTTAATTTTGGAGGCTTGTGCTTCACAGAAGGAAATTACCCTTTGGAACCATCTCTCTGCATATGTTGCTTGCAGAGACACGTTAAATGCCCCATTTTAGACAGCAAAAACTTAGCGAGATGCATCCCATCCACCTGCAAGCAGATCTGTACTTGTTTGACTCAAAGACTTCTTTGTTCATTCACAGACTATTTCAGCTATCATAATGCTGTTTTTTTATTGTTTTTTTAAGATGTCTTAAAAATATTTTTGGAAAAAGGGTGAAATTTTCAAAACACTTAAATGCCTGCATAAGTTTTCTGATATTTAGTGAACCATTGGCTTTTAATTCTTCCAATACATTTTCCACTCCAAACATACTGTGGAAAGTGCTTTTCTGCTTCAAGCTTTCTCTCCAATATTCCTCTCTAAAATGGGGACCTTGTTCTAGTGTTTGTATCTCTCTTACTGTTCCTCTGCTCTTTGGTAGACTTATAAAAATCAAAACCAAACCAAACAAAAAAATGCAAGCAATGGTATAAGTAATAATTATCAATGTAAATATTTTACAATTTGTTCATTACTTATCAATGAAGAATTTCTGTGCATTAACTTGGGATGATGGTGGTTGTGTTAATGTCTATATAAGGGAGATAAAGATTTCAGGCAATTTTGGGGCTATTCACTTTGAGATCCAACAACAGCAATATGATAAATGGATTATTCCATTCTGCTTTTCATTGAATCACTAAAGTATGTGTTTGTGTCTCTTTCAGCAGAGAAAACACCATTCAAACAGTTATTTCTTTCAGTTATTTACTCTGATATAAATGCAGATGAAACAATATTTCATTTGCAACCTACTGCTAAACAGGAAATCTGTTCATCCCAAATCATTAGATACAAACACATTAATGTGACTCACTTGTAACAGGGTCATCAAGATGCATAAAACAATTTCTGTGTAAACAGTAAAATGGATACACAGATGTAAAAATAGAACATGGGAATTCTTTCATACACAGAAAGGTGTGACCATATAATTCACTATGTAGCAGAGCTGTATTATTCTTTAATGTAAATGTGTTTAGGGGCTACATTTATATAACTGCAGATCTCTGCATCTAACTCCCATTGAGATTTGCTTTTTGGGAAAAGATGCATATACAGACATCACAAGGTATAACCCAGAGCAAATCACAAATTCCTTAAGAATAGTTAGGAAAAGGAGGGCAATTTTTAATACCTTCTTTAATACCGTGTGGGCTGACACATTGTAAAATATTACCTTGATTTCCATTTTAAACTTCTGCATGAGATCCTCTGGATGGTGGCTCTGTCTCCTCAGAACATGTTGCAGGGTCTTCTGCAGAGTTCCAGTAATTACTTAGTCACATATAATAAACATATAGCCCAGTAAATCTTGTAAATTAGAAATAGTCATTCTCTCAAACAGAAGTTCACAACCACCCTCCTTTCCCTGCCTAAACCACTAAAATCAGGTTTTGTGTTCCAGAATCATAGAAAAAGCAAGCCAGGTATTTGAAAAAAGGTTTCTACTAGTTCTCTCAGAAAAGCATGATGTGTTAAATTCATGCAATGGATATTCTGAAGTTTTCTTCAAAAGGGGTTACTTTCTTCTGAATTCTGCATTTGCTGTTGCTTTCAGTGCATGGCTGCTGAATCTGGGGGGATTCTGGGTGTGTTTACCTTGGACACCCACTGAGATATTTAGACACAATATGCAGCAGATACCTGATTTTCAAAACAATAGAGATACCAAAGGAAGGGTGAACTCAAAGGAGGGGTATAAATGTGGAAACCATGTGTTTACAAGACATGACCCAGTATTAAAATTCATATAGTAATTCATTAAAATGCACATAAGTAAAAATGTTTCATGGGATGCCTTATGACATGGCAGCAGCATGCATCTAAGTGCCTTTTACTGCTGCACTGTGTTTTCCTATATTCAAAAGTGAGTTGGCTGAGGATAATCAGGCTTCTCTGAATTGACAAGAGGATTTCTCACCTGTCAAGGCTACATAAAGACAATCCCTTTTAATCCAGTTAGGGATTTCCCCTGTCCGGATACAATCAAACACAATTTCCTCTGTTTCAACATATTCTAATTCAGACTTTGTTTTCCCAAGATTTCTTAAAAAGTTCATTGAGAGCTGTGTCCTGTCATTCAAAAAAAAAAAAAAAAAAAAAAGAAAACGTTCGTAAGGAACTGGTTACTTAAACCACAAGAAATATGCAATTACCTAGAATATGAGGAAGAAACATCCTGTAAAATGTAAGGAAAAAAAGGTGTTGATGTAGCACAGGCTTGCCAAATAAGCTTATTTCAGCATATTTTATAATACACTGGATAAAACTTGCATAAGCCTGTTAAGCTGGAACGTTTTCTCATGTTTTGTAGCTGGTGTTTCTATGTTCCCTGATTTCTTTTTTAATATAGATGTAGACTCTGATTTTTTCCCCCCATAACTATGCATGAAAATTATAATAGCATTCTTTAAAACATATTTTTTTTTCTGTGAAAACAGCTCATTATTTTTCTGTATTATTCCTATCTTTGCTATATTAACTATCCAATATACCTTTTCTCATCCGTAGATTCATTTCCATAAAATACTTCATATGACAGAATGTCAGCCTGAGCATTATTAAAGGCTTCTTTCCAATCAGCTCTTTCATCCTTGTTCTTCCTGATAAGCTGACTGATGTATTGTTGTGCCCCAGGGACATCGCAATACATGGTGTGAACCTACCATGGATCAAAAATTAGATCATATTTCCTGTAAAGCTGGCATATCTGTTTGTAATTCATGCAGTTCACATAACAACTGGAAGTACAGAAAAATATGTTTTTTCCATGATGCCATTCTCATGCTTCCCTAATTTATATTTTAAAATAATGCCTATAAAGGAGTGTGCAAGTTGGTCCAATCAGTTTTCTGTAAGCTGAATTTCAGTGGGTATTTATGGTCTTTTAATTGCATGTATTATTCTGAAAATCTCACGTGTAGCCTTTAAATCAATGTATACAAAATAACTTTTCCAATTTTTTAAGGCAATAACAATAAAACTGCACTTTTTTTTCTTATTGAACTTTTTAGAAAATCCGGTATATAATTTTTCATCTTCACAGTAACTGAGTTCTTACCTTCTTGATAAGAGTTTTCAAGAATATTAGCACAGTGATTTGAGGTTTCATTGCCTTATTGTATCTTCTTTCACTTTGTAGGAGCTCAGTGACTTCTCTCTCCCGTTTCTGTAAAGATTCCTGTATCTTTTGCAGTATGGTGTGTGCTTGCCAAAGACATCCCTTTTCCATTGACCATTCAGGCTTCTCTCCTTCATTAGCTACCTGGGGGGCAATAAAGACAACTCTTATATGCTAATCCAGGATCTAGATTTTCATTCCTTTTATATGAAACTGCCAAGATTTTAAAGAGCAAGGTATAGCAAAAATGGAGAAAAGCAAAATAAATGTCAAATAAGAAGGGCTGCTTGGTTATAACATTCAGAATACAGTTTTTACAATCCAAAGAAGTAGATCTTCAAAAGATTTTGTAGCAAAGTTTATACTATCTAATATTTTAATGAGAAAAATAGCACACTGTCAGTGATTCCAGAAGAACAAGATTTAGTTTCATTACTGTGGTGTATTAATCATTCATCACTAATTTATCATTCTCAAACCATGCATATATTTGAACACAGTTTTTATGATCTATTCATTAGTCCCATGGTTTACCTCAGCCTTTGCTAGAATCAGCCTGATTACCTTTGAAATATCTAGAATAATCCTAAAAACAAGTTAAATTTCCATTTTTGTGCTCACTTGTTCTATTTTTAATTGTAAAACAACTGACACATCTGTTTTTTCTCCTTCTGCCTTTTCAGACTTTTGCTGAAGAATTTTTGTCTGGAAATTCACGAGGTCATGCAATTCTTCCACATATAGACTGATGTTGTGAAGCTCCTGCAAAGCTGAATTGAAAACAATAGGAAAAACAGGTAAGAACAACTTAAACATTTCTAATACACAGTTCCTAGAATATTACCTAGGCAGGCCAAATTAACTCCCTTTAGAAATCAAGATTTTATAATGAACTAATAAATTTTAATAATAAAGAATTCCATTTATTTATTAAAACCCAAAAAATTTAAAAAGGGTCATGTTTTGTTTTGTTTTAAAATTCTAAAGGAAAGCTACAAGTGCTGAAATAAACCTACTCAAAACCTGATACTGACTATAATAAGTCAGTTATGCTAAGGAGTTTGGAGTCATGACAGACATTAATGGCAGCTTCATCATTCCTTTATTATTCCACCTGTGACACAGTATTGCAATGGAAAGGCTTATATTGACTTCAGCTGGTATGCACCTCAATGTAAACAGAAAAACAAACAGGAAAGAATATAGAGATCAAGAAAATCTGTGTCTGAAATACACAAAACTCACTCAGTGTGTGCTGGGTATAAAGATAATCTAGGTTTTTACACAAATTTTCTAGAATCCAGGCCTGCAAGACAAGAAAAGAAGATACCAGGAAATCAATGTTACTGGTTTTAATTATATTTCCTTGGGGAGAATAATCAATAGTAGTGCATTAATGTTGTTGCCACTTATAGGCACAGCCTACACAAATGGGCTGTTGTGCAGTAATTGGCTCTTACTAGAAAAGAAAAAAACAGAAATAAACCAGAGACTGCTCAGACTCTAGTGCTCTCACAAGAGCCTGTACCAAGATGTCTTATGTTTATATTTTCTTCAACATTCCACATTATTGGAATGAAAGAAGAGACAAAAAATTATATAGACTCTGGAAACAGCTGAGGAACAAAAGCCTTTGGAAGCACAGTCCTAAAGCTGCCCTGAAGAAAAGGTTGTGTGTGTCAAATCTTGCCAAAATTATTTGGACTAATAGAAGGTATTCTTTCTTCCTACAAGCATTAGAACGTTGTATCCTCATCACTACTTGCTCTTTATTATCATATTTTTGCTATATTTCCTTGATATGTAACAATTAGGTCAAAGGATTTGTAAACCCCATAATTTTTCACAGTTTATCAATCAGGAATAGGGTGGTATTGTGGTAGATGTTAGTGAAAGTGTTTGAAAAAACTTTATTTTAAATACCGGTGTTATGCAAAATTTAAACGAAAGGTGGTGCTACATCACTTGAAAAAAAAGAAACGCCAAAACAAAACCCAAACCTCTTCCCTGAGACATTCACTCCAAAACCTTACAGAAATCACAGAATCACAAGGGTTGGAAGGGACTTCAGGAGA
>BOSO01000922.1:26169-47112 GCA_018403395.1 Gorsachius goisagi | reverse complement strand
AGCCGAGATAGGGGTGTGATCATCCCACTCTACTTAGTGATTGGCAGGCTGCACCTGGAGTGCTGTGTCCAGTTCTGGTCCCCAAAATTCAAGAAAGATGTGGACGGACTGGAGAAGGTCCAAAGAGGGGTCAACTAAGATGGTCAAAGGGCTGGAGAACCTGCTCTGTGAGGAAAGACTGAAGGAATTCAGGCTTTTCTCCTTGTAGAGGAGAATGCTCGGGGGGAACCTCATCACAGGATTCTAGTACTGAAAAGGTGGCTACAAAGAGGATCAAAGCTCTCTCTTCACAAGGAGCCATGTGGAAAAAGACAAGGGACAATGGATACAAGTTGCACCAGGAGAGGTTTCATCTCAATATAAGAAAGGATTTTTTTACAGTGAGAACAATCATTCACTGGAACAACTTCCCCAGGGGTGTGGTAGAGTCCCCATCACTGGAGGTTTTCAAGATGCAGTTGGACAGAGTGCTCGACAATCTCATCTAGGCTTCCTCTCCCATGAAAGGCTGGACCAGATGATCTTTTGAAGTCCCTTCTGACCTGGGCTGTTCGATGATTCTGTGATTGTTTCTATGATTAAATTGTTCTTTTACCTTGCATTCTAATGAGAGTCAATCTTTCTTCCTCTTCTGTCTGTTCTGTGCCTTTCTAAGTAGGGCCTACCTCAACTTGGATCGGCGTTGCTACAGTTCCTACCCATGAAGTCAGTGTGCAACACATGGCCAGTCCAGGAGGACTGTAGTCAGCCTATTGCTTTTTCTGGGTCAAAGTGGACCTCCATGCAAACTTTTGAATCAGTAGCCTAGCTTGAGCGGTACTGACAGTGGGCCTGGTGCATTGCTCAGTCATTTAACTTCATTTCCTAGCCATAACTTTCTTTGAAACGACAACAGTTCTTTTTCATAAATGAAGCTGTGAAAAACAAAGTGAATAAAAGAAGAAATAAATCAAAAAAACCCCAAACAAACAAACCAGGGAGTGCAATTCAGAGGGCAACATCTACAAATCATTGGGTTTCTTTCCCACTAGATCTGGAGATCAGTTTCAATCATAATTCCCAGTTTTCGTAGATCTGTTTAGAATACTGATACTATGCCACGAACTGTGGCAATGCTAGAAAATTTTTTAAAAGACTGCTTGTTCCACTAGAAGCTGTGATCTGGCTCTGTTCCAATACAAGTCTTGTTAGTTGTCCTGAGACACACAGTTAGAATGACATGTCTGTCTTGATTACTCAAAATATAGTTCACTAATTAGTTGATGTTGGGTCTGGTTTGGCAATGAGAAATGGCTTTTTGATATACATTTAGTTGATTCAAAGCATGGGAGGTGGCTTAGCTGTTCACTTCAGGTACAAAACCAGAGTTATCTAGGCTTTACTGATTAAAGGAAACTTTATCTATATGCTGAGTCTTTTTATATGCAGTAAATTACAGCTGTATGGAATGAAATCTTACATCATCTCTCACAGGTACGCTATCCAGTATTGCAGGCTGAGCAGACCCAGGAATTTAATTTAATTGTTAATGGTAGGTTTAATACTTAGCACATGCTGGAAATGCCAGGAAATAATTGGTGTCTCAGTTCATGGGAGTGTTTATCATTTAGATGGCCCTCACATAAACTATAAACAGTCTAAACACTAATGCTGGAAAGACTAATTTAAATCAGTAATTAATGCTAGTCTATACTTAGCTCTTCCTTGTGTTTCCCATGAGTGTAATTTCACAGTGATAGCAGTAGGAATGAGCACTGCTGGTGGAAAGGCACTGGAAATCTCTTTTTTTCTTTTCTTTTTTTTTAAAATTTAAAATTAGAATACAATATTATCTGTAGAAAGTCTTGTATAACAGAAATAACTATAGCATTTCAGCTGTACTTGGACCCTTGTTGCTTCAGTGTGTATACAGCACTGAATCTGTACTAGCGCTGCTATGGGGAAGCGGCTAAAGAATATGGCGCACTGTTCTACATTGGCTCACGAGATGCTCCAAAAAGTCTGTATGCAATGGATGTGGATGTCATCATTGCTAGTAGTTGGATTTGAAGTGGCCCTTGTGATCTGTTTCCATCCAAATAAAACCAGGGACTAATATTGATGTCTGGTTATTGGTGAGATAAGATGCTTCATGTTCGAGGGGTTACAATATTGTTTGGCTGCTGTGATTGGTTGGGTATTTTATATATTAGATAATAATTATGTACAGAAAGGTAATATAAATGTATTAAGTATATTGGTTCATTTAATGCACTAAGCTATCTCACCTTCTAGGTCACTGCTTTGTGCTCGTATAGGAAATCATCAAGTATTTGAGAAACTAATGCTTTTAATCAGCACTTACTTCACTTACTCTGAGAGGGCTTTTTACATGTAATTCACTGAACCCATTGGCTCTAAGATATTTTGAAGCCCTGTCTGTGTTCTTGGTACTCACGCTGATAACAGGCAGTCCCAGGGCTAAATGAATTTATAACCTTATAACCTTATAGGAGTTATATGTCTCCTCTGTAGGAAAGCAGTTTAGCTGTATCCACTTCCATCTAGAACAGAGAACTGGGACACCATCAAGTCCAGTGCAGTTTCAGTGCATCTTATAGTGTTCCTTCTGTCCTCTTCAACATTTCTTTTTCTCCCATTCCTGAAGGTGCTGCAGTTGCCACAGCATTTTGTTTTCCTTTCTAGCTATGTGACTGGCTCGTTGTAGCTATACCACAAGGGTCATGGCTTCCACCTCTGGGAAATTGTTATGCTCCGGAGTTTATTTACTGCAGATTTTATGTTCCACAAAGATTTAGGGAATAATGCTTTTTACAATACTGTGTCTAGCAACACCCACGTTCTTCTTTCCTGTAAGTAACAATGACAGCTGGACTCTGCTGAGATAGCTCATAGGTCCCAACAAGCCCTGCGTGAGAGCTGGGGCCAGGCAGTGTGCATGCAAGATCTGGGCATTAGCAATCTATAGGCTGGGACCACTATTACCAAGGAGCCGGTCCAAGTTTCATTGCTGCCACCTACTGAAACTAGAGCTTTTCACCTCATTGAGCAGACTAGTGGGAAGCATAGTTTTGCAGATGAGATCTGAAATGCCACATCACTAAAAATGGCAAAATAAAATGCACCCCCGCCCCCTTTAAATGAGGACTTCCAAAATGTATGTTTGTTCAGTTAGAATCATAGAATACCAGGTTGGAAGGGACAGCAAGGATCATCTGGTCCAACCTTCTAATAATCTTATTTCCCTCTTTCTATCATGGCCTCCTTTCAATACTTAAATATTTAGGGTAGGATGGCATAAAACATAAAGTTACTTGAAGTTCAGCTTCCTGTGCAGCTTTAGCTGTCCTAACTAATACTCTTTCTATAGCTTTTAATTCTTTCCCTGCTAACTTTTTGGAATATGTCGCTGATACAGCTCTGCCTAGTATCTTCTGTTTTCTGAGCAGTTACATATGAATGTGCTTAGCTTTTCTGTGCTGTCTTTAATACAAAAAAAAATTATGCTCTTTCTCTGGGATAATGGAAATATCTCTATGTACTTCAGAAACCCCTTGTCATTATTTCATATTTTTGGAGGAAGTGTGTCTTTTATTTTAAATACTCCTTAGCTGCTTAGTGACTTTGCTTGACAAGATCTTGCTTACTAAACTTGATTTGAAAAACATTTATTACAAAAAAAACCCCAAAAAACAAACCACCAAACTGTTTTCTAGTACTGGTTGAATGCTTTTGAAATTCCGTGGTTCACTACACACTTTTGGACAGAAGACAAAACATTTATTCCTATAACTAATTTAACACATACTCACAGAATAAAAAACATCCACTGTCTACTTTGATATGTTATATAGGACTGACTGGGCAGCAATGAAATATGAGAATTTGTACGGTGGCCTTAATGACCAATTCTTTTTATTTTTATTTTTTCTCTAAGGTTTGTATGATTTTACACTTGTTTAAAAAATGTCTTTTCCCCTTCCCCTCTTAAAGGTAGAGACCTGTGGGTTCTTGTTCTGGGAAGGTTTCCAACACATCATAAGATTGGCATTCCAGAGTTCAAGTATGTTGCTAATATGCATGGGGATGAGGTACGTTTCAACTTTTACAATGTTGTTTATAGCAAATACATTTATCAGAGATTTAGAGCGAACTTCTCTCAGGTGTGTGCTACTTAATATTAAGGTTTTATGAGGTAATATGAGGTATGATAATACCTCAAAGAAGACCTACTACGTGTGTATTTCTTGAGGAATTTCAAGAGTAAAGGTCTCTTGTTTTGATGGAAGGGCTGTAGGACACCTTACATCACAATGATGAATCCTACACTTAAGACCTCTCTTAAGTAGAGAGCTTTGTCTTCTCCACATGAGTAAACCCAGAGGCTTTAACTTTCCCACCAATGAGTCAGATGCGGTAGTTTGCTTGTGCATTGTTATTGCCTAGGCATGAAATATGACTGATAGAACCCTTAAAATGTGTTGTAAGATTGAATAATAATTGCTGCGAAGCACCAAAGACTAATTTTAGAAAGAAAACGTATCTTGGGAACCTTAAGCTAGGAATACCTAGATTCACCTGAGATAACACAGTGAGTACAAAAAAAAAAGTGATTTCAGGCTTAACATGCTGTGGAAAGAATACCCACTTATTAAAGGAGGATTATATATGTATATAAAAGAGATGATAATAGTGATTGTGTGCCTTCCTGGTGTAGTACATGAATCTGGAACAGAAAGACTCAAAGCTTCACTCTTCTCTATCATCTGTTCTTGCTTTCTATTTCCCTTATTCTTTAGCTTTACCTGCTTTTATTAGTCATGTTCAGGATAAGTTTAATCTACACAATATATTTCTATGCAGTCTTTAATGTGAAGGGTAAATAATTCAACAGGGAAATGGCAAAATTTATATTTTTATATATATATATGCTAGACTGTGATTCCCAAAACTAAGAAAAACAGATGTATTAGAAAGTGTATCCTGTATAAAGTGTAACATATCACAAGCTGTTGCTATTACCAGTACTGTGTGTGAGAACTTGCACGCCTACAGGCACTTGTGACATTACGTGCCAAGCATTTTCCCCAAGTTAGACTAGTTTCACCTTGTTTGACAGTGGCTATGCTCAAAATGCTGCTGGGAGTCTGACTACTTTGGAATTTAACTCTGTGGGAGGAAGCTGATTCATGGTTTCAAATGGGTACATGCGTTACTGGATGCCCAAGACAGGGTTTGCAATTTCTGAAACCTGATGCATGTCAGCAGGGTAGTCCAGGGTGCCTAGGAATTGCAGTTCCATGTGACAATCCCTGAAGACTGCTGAAGGGAATTGCAAACCTATGGCTACAGATGGCTCAGCTTTGGTGGGAAAGAGATGGAGGGCAGGATATGACCTCATGCAGAACAGCCTAGCTCTCAAACACAATATTGCAGGACTGCAGAAGGCCACTCCTCCTATGGAAACCTCCACAGTGAAGCACTCCTGCCATTATCACTGCCCAGCTGGCTATGCACAAGGAACTTTGACCATGGAGATACACACTGTTTGCATATCCACAGGGTCAGGAATTGCTGGAGATCAGGTAACCTGGATCACTGTCTAGGATCTAAATTTTTATATTGACTTTCTGAGGAAATGAGGCAAGACTTTTTTTTTTTTTAAAGTATCTGGCGCTATGTCTGAGTTTGAGCAGGGCTGAGCCTTGAGCTGCCTAGGTACCACATAGCACTAAGTGCCATGCTGCATTCCAGCTTGTTCATTTACACCAAGCATGCACCTAGGGAAGATTCTGGAAATAGACCTATTCCTCCTTTTCAGGCCCTCGTGATGATCTTTGCTTTATGGGGTTTTTTTTGTGTACAGATACAAGGCACAGTTGGTGTTTGTTTTTCCTATCTGACCATAAATGTATTTCAGATGGCAGGAAATGAATTCCTCATATAGAGAAGCATTGGAGAACTTGAATTATTTTTTTCCCATAATATAAGATTCTGCTGGACTAGTCACTGGGGAAAGATTCAACTACCCCTATAATACATTAAGCAGATAAGTTTTGCTCTAACTGTATGACAAGCTTCAACTTGTGTTCCACAGTCTTTCATAATTTAAAATTGCAGGATAATGGCTTCATTGATCTAGGCAGGTCTCTTGTGGCACTGTAATGATTTCCATAAATGGTACAAAGTGAGAAAAGTTCTGTTCTCAAGTGTTATTTGGTGATGCTGCCCTTCTAACCTGTCATGATCACACAAATGACTTTTTTCTTTTTTGACTCAGTTGACTGGCTGCTCCTAAAACCTAACAGTTGGGGGGGAGCCTGGATTGCACGTGTGCAGGCTTTTCACATGTGCTGCTGGAAGAAAACCTAGGTTATTTGGAGAGCTGCCCAACAGGGAAGTTCTAATAAAATAATGTGAGTACACAAATGAATGGAAGCTGCATTTACACTATCAAAATGCTACTATAAAAAAAAAGGCATTTTTTTTCTTACCACCAGGTTGGACAAAAAGACTTGTGTCCACATACTGTACAATATGCTATAAGGAATTTTCAGCACATATTCCCTATGTCCATTGTACTGTGCAATATAGTATGGAAGTGGTGTGGCAGGGAAACAAATAAGAGAATAAAAAAAGAAATCTTATTGTATAGTGAACTATTTTGCACCTGGCTTCAGTATTAGCTGATGTGATGTAAAAGTCAGAAGCACCAGAGATTTCAAAATTGAAAGCAATCAAATCTATTTGCTAACCTGAGTCTTTAAAAAAGCTGCATGCTGCTGAGATCTCTGTTAACATGGGCAGGGCTGCTGCCTCACCCCAGTTACCTTCTTCCTCCACTTTACTCCCACTCTTCTGAGTAGGAAAAGAAAAAGTGATCCATTTCTCAACCAGGTGAAGCCTGCACTGGGAAGCCTGAAGCTTATGGAATTCCTCTAGGTGGTAACATCTCATGCCAGTTACTAGTTCAAAAGCAGGCCTTATGTTGCCATTTCATTCAGTGGTAAACCAAGGAACTGTGATTTCCTGTCATACATCGGCGGCTCTCATATTTCTACAGTGATTACTGCTATAGAAATAAATGGATATGTGACAAACTGTGTTTGCCACATTGGCGTAGTTTAGTGAAGAAGGACAAACACAGTTGGGCATGTTGCAGCTGCACATAATAGTGCTGTACAAGTGTTAAAAAAAGAACGTCTTGTAAGTGTGGCATTTGTGGTAAACCAAGACGGACTATCAGTTTCTCTGCTGTAACTTCATTTCTGTGGGCAGGGCTGTGCCTGGTATACTGCACTAGGCCTGTAGAGCAGTCAGGGCTGGAGCAAGGAGACTGGCAAGACCATGTTGCTCTGAAACAGGTCCTACCTGATGGTTTGGCTCTTTCTTTCAACATACTTCAACTCAAAAACCAGGCCATGTTTAAGGAAAGAATTTTAATCATAAAAATGGGCAGAGTCTATCCACCCATAGTCCCCTGGTATTAGGTCTCTGTCATGTGGTAACAAAAATGTTTTTAAAACAGGGGTGCTGCAGTAAAGTGTTACAGTGCAGGTGCAATTGGAGCTAACCTTAATCTTTTAACTAGATGCGCTAGGGTTTCTTGAGTAAGCCCTTCAGTAGCTGAGCAGGGTGCTGACCCAGCCACGCCAGAAGCCATAGTCAGCAAGTTTAAGGGGTACATCTACAGAAATGGCAGGCAGTCACACCCTTTCCTACAGCGTTGATCCACACCCTGACACATGTATGCTTCTTCATTCAGCACTTCCCCTGAGGATCACTGAAAGCCTTCCCTGCTGACTCTCTCCCTTTGGGGCATGCAAGGAAACTGGCAGCTGAAAGTGCACGAAGAAACTTAATGTCTGTGTCCCAAGAGGTGGGAGAAAGGGTTTTCCTTTGTTATTGTGTCACCCCTCATCTGAGCTACAGCAAAACAATGCACCTGGCCATCACCCTTGGGATACTGCAATTAAACCCCAATATTCGTCATGTCTTCTCAAAGCCCCAGAGCAGGTAAAGGCTGTCCCCTGCTCTCTACATCTTAGAATTAGACTAGAGACAGGTTAAGGTGCCTGTCCTTGACTTTACTGCCAGCAGCCTACCTCACTGTGTCTAGATCCCTTAGTTGAAGCTCTAAAGTAAAAATAAAAGTCTCTTAGCTTTTCTCTACAGGTACAGCTGACCTCTCTAGTAACAGGGTAAATCTTGTCTGATCAGGAGATGCCTTCCAAGGGCTTGCTCAAAACTTGAGCTATACTTTCCCAGAAATGAAAATTTACCATTTTCCTCCCCTCAAACACCTCCAGATGTACTTTCTCAAGAAATGTAGGGTACTCTGGACCAAAATAAAACCACCCATCTCTCACTCCAGCAAAACAGTGTGGTAATAAATACACCCTTCCCCCACCAGGGAATGATTGAAGTACCAAGCCCCTGTGATGGAGATTAGCTGAATTGTTTACTGTACTAAGTACTTGGGTACAGCAATAACTACACAAGGAATCCTGTAAAAAATAGAGTTAGTTTTTAAAACACTGTACATGTAAATAAGTCTGGGTTTAACTCTTAAGTGCAAAGAATGTCATCTATGAAAAGCTGTTCCTCTTTCGTTCTTTATAAACATTGTCCTTTTCTGCCACCTTCTCTTGCTGCTTTTCTTTTTTCTTCTTCCAGTTCCTGCTTCTCTGCCCTTTCTTTTCTGGAGGTCTTTTTGTCAGGCACTGAAGAGAAGCACAGTAGGAACAGAGACACTTTCCTGGTTCTTCCAAAGAGCAGTCCAGTCTTGTCTGTAGTTTAGCTATCATCTCTGTGGTAGGGCTGTTCTTGTTGCTTTTGAATCTGCTAGCTTTACCTCTCATGCCCAGGGCCATGATTTGGCTGACTTTTCTCCCCTTCTTTCTTCCCCCCTCCCCCCCGCCCCTCTTTGTATGCTTCCCAAGATGTCTATCACCCAGAGCTGGAACTGAGCTACCTGTTCAAGACAGGTTCTGTTGCATCCCTTCTTAAGTATCACAAAGTAAATTTATCAAACCTGCAGAGCAGTCTGCTTTCATGTACTCAGGTGTTGTTTTGGAAGCTACTGGCAATGGAGGAAATTAGGTACCTTTTCCCCCCTTGTCAAAGACCATTTGCTGCGGTGTCTAGAAAAAGAACCACTTGGTAATTGGGACAGTAAATGCATTTGTGTAACACAGCTTCCCCTAGCGGATTATGGGGTGGTGGTTTACAGAACACCATCAGGAGCTGGCGGGCAAGGGTTGGAAAGCTTGGGAACAAATCTGCTGGGGGGCAGGGTGGGAAGAGATCCTCCTTTTTCCTTGTACAAAGAGCATGGCAGAATTGCTCAAGTACCAACTCGGAGATCATGACTGCCTTCAAGTATGACCTCAATACCCAGAGCAGGATTTGCCATTTAAAATGCACCCATGTGAAAATTTAACAAGGTGTTAGTGCAGCAAATAGCTGTGAAGAAATATTCCTTTTCCCTGCCTGACTTCACCTGCCTTTTGCCTTAGCCTGTACCAGTCTGAAAGCAAGAAGATGTTTATCTGTGACACCAGGTTCATCCAGTAATGCCAGTCCATATTCCTCACTTTAGAAAAAAAAAATAATTCTTTGCAGTATTTCCACTTTAGTAATGCAAGACTCATTCTAAAAGATACTGAGAAGCTGTAGTTCTGAACTGGAGCCTGCAGTGATTTACCAGGCTTTGTTCTTGGAGATAAAATAGAGATAAATTATCTCCAGAGCACATCTAGTTGCAAGTCTTGATTTGTTCCCATCCCAGCCAGGGCTTAGGAACCCTACAGCACCCTTGAGGCATGGGTCACAGTGCTAGAGAAAGTGCTCTGGAAAGTATTGTCCAGTGAATGCTGTATTAGTGATTTCTGGGGTAGAATAGGGTTGCTCTCAACTCACTGGAGCTGGAACTTGCCACTATTTTGCCTGAAATCTGATAGAGTAGACCAAAGGGAGATGTCCAGCTTTCACAACCTATATAAACTTAAATGAACAAAAATATGTATTTAGCTTTTTCTCTGCCACTTCCTTTCCTTGATCCAAAGTCTGCATCCAGATGTCCCTCCATCTCTTTTTCTAATGATTAATATATACCTGTTTGGTTTCCCCAATGTGTTCACGTGTTCATGGCATTAAAATAAAGCAATGTAGCAGAGAATACAACAGAAGTGTCTACAGAGCTTCTCTTGATCCTGTATTAAATTTGATTTCCAATAAAAGGGGACCAACAAGAAAAAAGTCCTGCTCTCTAGCACACTGGAAAACATGGAAGGTGTCTCTTTCCTTTCTGCTGAACCATCGCAGCCAAGTGGTGATGCACAGCACTGACGCTGACGTGCTAGGCCCAGGGTCCCTCGGGCATCAGCACAGAGCTGACTCTGCAGTGCAGCTGAGATAATGCAGCGATGCCTTTCCAAGCCCCAGTGATCTTCAACAGGCAGCCTATGCAGTTACAGTTTTTGACAAGGCTATGCCTTATCCATGCAGGATTTAAGCAGTGCAGCTGACACAGTCAGTTTCCCACTACAGAAAAAGCTCTGGTTGATCTGGGTTTAAAGCCCTTGTGAAAACCTTCCGCTCACTCCTTTTATCTATTAAAGTACTTTAAATATATTTAGGGGGGAGCATAAAACAAACAGAATGCTCTTGTGTGCCTTTTATGTCTGTGTAATCCATTAAGAAAAACCTGTAAGTGCAAGGTGGTGAGTCTTTTTTTTTTTTTCCCTTCTTCTTCCATAACTGACTTAAAATTAAATATATGCTTCTTTATACAGACTGTTGGGAGAGAAATCCTGCTCCATTTGATAGACTTCCTTGTGACCAGCTATAGACGTGACCCAGTTATTACCCGGTTACTCAATAATACCCGGATTCATATCATGCCAACGATGAATCCTGATGGATTTGAAGCTACAAAAGTGCCTGACTGTTACTACACACGAGGAAGGTAAGGGTGGCTTAGGAGGGTGGGAGTAGGTAAAGGAAACAGGTGGGGAGTAGTCATTGGATATAACTAAGAGACTGAATCATAGTTGGTGCAGAGGATAGCCTAGAGGATGTATGTGTTAGGGCTAATTTTGGCCGATGCTGTTCTAAAGACGCACTGTTACAGCACAGAGTTTTTGGAAGACTGAATCAGCCTGGTGTTTATGTGTGGTGCGGCCACAGAAAATTGGTCAGAATGGTGTAATGACCTAACCTATTCGGCAGGAGACCCAGACTGCAAACAGAAGCACAATAACCTATTTAGACCTCTAGGGTGCTATAAAAACAGAAGGAAAACTCCACCCACAGGGATCTATTTCAGTTGGAGAACTCTGTAACCCTTGTTAATGAGTAAAAGGTGTGCCTGAGCTTGTTGAATGGACTTCTGAAAGGTGTTTAAAGATCATGTTGAATGTAGATGTAGTACGAGGGAGGAGTTAGGCAAGCAGAGCTAGCTGTAATGGGTGCTGTGCCAATAGTAGTGCTAGGAAGAAAACTTATGCAGAAGAAAATGTAACCTAGCATTGCATCCTGTACTACTTTTGCATTCTTTTATGTAACTATTGCAGAGACCAAACAGGGGAGGGAAAGTTTAACAAGCTAGAAGGGTGAAGGAGTGAGAGAATGGGACAAAATGCCAAAGGGACAAAGTTAGAATGTGCAGAAAAAGCAAACCCATGAGCTAGAAGTTCTCTTGGGTCACTGGCCATGGCAACATTGGAAGCAAGCGAAAAGGTAGCTTAGGTAGTTTAGTTCTGTAGGTGACCAGTGTAGGCCCTCCTTCTTATTAGGAAAGAAATTTATTCCTCAGCAAATAGGTAAGACTTTTATGGAGGGTGGTATTTTTTATCCCCTCACTGTCAGAGAGACAGAGTTTAACAATTAATACAGCTGACATTAAATACCCTCTCTACTCTCTGCACTGACCCGTCTGAGTGAAAAAGCTAGAAAGTATTTGCACAGGCTGGACCTTCAGGTACAGGGGGAAGAGAATATATCCTGTGTTTGAGACAGATTTTTTGCTCTATGTCCAGAGTGACAGCAGTACAAGGGGCACAGCCACCCAGTAGTTACCTTTGTCTTTTATACAGCTGTGAAAAACACCTACAGAAGGACAACATCCTCCTTATCTGTCTTAGGTTTTTCTAATTCATGTGTGTGTAGGTGTGTACCTGCCATACACGTGTTAAATATTATTCACTGTTTCCTCTTGAAATACAATAGAATTGTTTTATTGTGTCCTCTGAACATTCCAGTGCTGCCAGAAAGCAAACTGAAGTCCATCTTCTTAATGCTTGAGAGGGTTTGCAGTGGCCATCTTGCCTGTTTCCTGAAGACACTAGCACACCACAGATCTTAAGTACTGGGAGGGTGGCGACGTGGAAGTGTCTGTAGGCGAAACAGTAACAGGAACGTCTTCTCTCTTTCTAAGGTACAATAAAAATGGAGAAGATCTGAACAGAAATTTTCCTGATGCCTTTGAAAGTAACAGAGCTACTATTCAGCCAGAGACTCAAGCAGTAATGAACTGGATAAAAAATGAAACATTTGTTCTTTCGGCGAACTTGCATGGGGGTGCCCTGGTTGCCAGTTACACCTTTGACAATGGTAACCCAGGTAAGCTAGTAACAAACTCTCTTCTCCACAGCTGATTTGGTTTAGGAACTTTAGCTATGCCAAAGCAAAATCTATAAAGATTTCTGCAGGGGTTTTCCAGTTTTGGAGCTGGGATAGGCAAAGAGAAGTGACTGGTGATATCAGATGTGCTTGAAATCACTGAAATAGCCTTTGAGCCTTTGATAAGCCCATAGAAATGCACTGCTTGATGTGGCTCTTTGGGAGCTGTTCATCCTGTGTGTAAGCCAGCACTCTGTTTTACCAGTAACGACAGTAACATGACAGCTGTCTTTATCCTGCAGTTACTGGCTCTTTGAACGGCTATAGCAGATCTCCAGATGATGATGTCTTTATTCACCTGGCAAAAACCTATTCCTACAACCATGCCAGCATGTACAAGGGGACTGGGTGTGACAACAGACAAAACTTCCCAGAAGGCATTACCAACGGGTATTCTTGGTACCAGCTAGAAGGTAAGAATGTCAGTGATCTTTTTTTCAGCTGCTTCAGGTATGATGTTCTTGCTTTCTCTTGCCATCTTTGGTGATGAAAGGGCTGTGATTTTGCCCAGAGTAAGCCAACGCATTTATGGGGATTCTCTGAGCAGGACATGGGTGTTTGCAGACTCTCCCACTCAGCAGTCACCCAAGTGAGCGAGGCAGTCCCTGCTCTCTGGCTGCTTCTGTGCCCTTTTTCAAGGCCTGCATAGCTGTATAGCGTACACACATGCACACACTGGTGTGGCACCAAGGTCTTGTCCTTTCAGAAAGAAAAGCAATCTCCTGTTCATGTATCATCCTTTTTTTAATGTTTGATTACTGAAATAAATGTTTTCATTACTGTTTATGTGTAGCCAAATAGAATATGGGTCCTGTGGACCGTGGCACTGTGTGTTGTTTTCAAAGTCTGAATTCAAAGCCTTGAAAGGCTCTGAGGATGGCTTTGGCAGTGGCAAACTCTATGCCAACCTGTGAATTTATCTGCCCCTATTTGGTTGGGAGTGCTTGAACAAAGTCAAAGACTCACTCTTCCTCAGCCATAATAATCATCATTCCCAAAATGCCACTGCTTTAGGAAACCACACCCTACATGCAACTGGAGTAACTAAGCTGGTTTTCCACAGGATGCAGTAAATACAAGTGTGGCATTGACGAATAATTTATATCTGATTCACTTTTCTGACAGATGTGATACAAGTACCAACATTGTAACTCTCCTATTTTTCTTCTAGCTTGAACTTGGTGCTTCTTTGCAGCTGAACACTGTTTTATTTCATTTTTAAGGTGGAATGCAAGATTACAACTATGTCTGGGGACAGTGTTTTGAAATTACACTGGAGCTGTCATGCTGTAAATACCCTCCAGCAGACCAGTTGGAAAAGTTCTGGAGAGACAACAAAGTTGCTCTGATTGAATACATAAAACAAGTACATCTAGGTGGGTGTGCGAACGGGGGCGGGGGGGGGGTGGGGAGCTAAAGCTGAGGCCAGGCCAGTGGGCAAAGTGGGAACTCTTCAGCAGCCTGGGCCGGTGTCAGAGCTCACAGGTGAGGAGCTCTGGCATGAACCTGGGAGCTAGGCTTCTGATAGCAAGCGCTGCAAGGCCAGGGATGGGTAAGGGAGGCGAGCTGACGGGTGTGTCGCCTGTGGGACGACTGGCACTGCTACAGGGGCGCAAGGGGCTTAAAATGCGCTGGGGCAGGAGCAAGGGACAGGTCCCTGGGGCCGTCTGACTGTACACTCCCCCGCAGGGAGTCTGCCTGCGGAAGTCCTGAGCAGCCTTGGGGCAGGCAGTTATTTCAGCGGTCTCTAAATGTATGTGTGTGCATGTGGACCATGTTTCATGGGTCTTTGCTGCTTGGATTTGGTATTTTTTAAGGTGTGATCTTGACTTCACAGCTGGGGGGAGAGTGAGCTGCTGCTTAGTGAAGCAGCGGTGCTTTACAATGAGTTGAAGGGTTTGCATAACTCTGTTGCTTATCTTGCATTTTGTTGCCCAGAATGTCTGACTGCTGTTTTATCTTTGCTTAATGCCAGTGCTGCCTTGAAGGTGGTGTGTGAGAATTCAGGAAAACTGCCTCATAAGCAGACACTGTTGGTATTCTGCCATTGGGAAGTACTAGATAAGACGCTGACTTGTTTTAAATTTTTTTTAAAGAAGGGGGGGGGAGGGGGGCAAAAACTGAAGATTGAAGCCCTTCAGTGAAAGACACGTACAATAAGTAAATATGATACTTTCAGCAAGTGAGATTTAGAGGCAGAGCTCACAGTGCTGCTTCCGAACTTAATGTGAGGGTGAACTATTACCACCAACAAAGGATTTTCTATTTTAATTCCCTGAGTTAAGAGAGAAGTCACTGGTGATATCAGATGTGCTTGAAATCACTGAAATAGCCTTTGAGCGCATCCAGCAACAGTCTGCCTTTCCCGGAGAAGGCGGCTCACCACGCTTACAGGCTATCGTTTCTCTCCTCTCCCTTTTTCGTAGGCGTCAAGGGTCAAGTTACGGATAAGAACGGGAATCCTATTCCCAATGCCATCGTGGAAGCCAAAGGAAGGCCTCATGTCTGCCCCTACAGGACAAACGAACAAGGAGAGTACTTTCTTCTCCTTTTGCCTGGGACGTATGTGATCAACGTAAGTGTGCGACCTTACTGAATTATTGTTTCTAATTACATTGCGTTCCTGAGCACAGCGAGGCTGCATCCTTGCAGACAAATAAGCTGAACTTGCCCGAGTTCAGGAACTGTAAAGACTCCTTAGCAGATTTAAAACAAATTAGTGTCTTAAAACATGAGTCAGCAGAAAGGAAATCTTTTTTGATACCCTAAACTCTCGAGTCCCCGGAATGTCTGAGATTAGCACTCATCTGACCTGGATGGTGGAGCCAGCTGGGGTGAGCGTCTGGACCACGGTGACAGCAGCTTGAGGTGTTTGAAACAAAGGGCAGAGCTCTCGAAGGGTGAGGAGGTGGAGGCTGGGAGCCACGGACCCCCAGGCAGGCACGGGCCGACACCCCCCTCGGTCGGTGACAGTTACCTCCTTGGGTCAAAACGGCTTCTCTGCGGAGGCTGTCAGCAGCCGGTATCAGAGAATATCCATGCAGCATGGGCTCTGCCTGCTGCCAGCCAAGGGCTTATGCTGAAGTGTAATTGCAGGAGTCCCTCTCTTGTACGGCACGTGGTGCACCCCCATCATAAATAAATAAATATTCTGGTTTCATCTCGGGCTTTTGGGGGGTTTAGTCTTACTGCTGTAACACGAAAAACTTGACACTTTTCCTCATTCCACAATCCTAAACTCATGTTTAGAACACTTTTCCTATACGTTGAAAGAGTAAACGAGCACGTTAGATAATGATTGTTTCACAGCTGAACTCCATGTTTCAACCCAAGTAAGAAACCTTTCGGCTTCGCCCCTAGGCCACTGTACCGGGATACAAATCGATGCTGAAGACGCTGGAAATACCCGACAACACTAGTAACTTCAGTGCTCTGAAACACGACTTCTCTTTCTCAGAAGTCTCCATCAGATCAAGCGCTGCTTCATGTCCCAAAACGCCCCTCTACCAGCAGCTCGAACGGGATTCAGCTGCAGTAAAACCAACTCTACAGATCTCGGTGTTGATGATGGTTATGCTTGTCATTTTCCAATACAGCCAGGAATGATGTGACACGGTAAGGCAAAATCTCCCTGCACAAATGTGGCTTTTCCAACAAGGAATTGTATATGCAAAAGGATGTTTTTATATATCAAATTCTTAAATTTACAATTGTGTTTATTGTATTTTGTAGAACACTGGCTTGACAATCAAATGTTTTACTTTAATTGTAATAGACTTATCATATTTTTCTATGTTAAGTGTTTTAGTCTAAAGAAATTCTGTACAGCCTATGGAGATAACTA
This sequence comes from Gorsachius goisagi, assembly GCA_018403395.1. Taxonomy (NCBI): domain Eukaryota; kingdom Metazoa; phylum Chordata; class Aves; order Pelecaniformes; family Ardeidae; genus Gorsachius; species Gorsachius goisagi. Next base: position 30,584 of record BOSO01000922.1, on the reverse strand, counting down.
AAATTTTGATGCAGAAAGTACAAACAGGTGCTGAAAAATTTGCCTGAGTTCAAAAAAAGACAATGATTGTACCGCAAAGGTTTCATGCAAACTCGGGTTCCTCATTGAGCTGACAGCCACACAACTGTAATTTGTCATAATAAAACCACTGCTATGAATGAGGAATGGCATTTTTTACATATGGACGGAGGGCTGTGCGTGTGTTCTTTGAACGTTCCCATATTCTCCATTTGGATTTTCTGCCTTCTCTCCCCCTCTGAGCTGCTGTGGATTCTTTAGCCATCAGAGGAGTAAATACTTAGGTCCAATTCTGTCACAGCAAGAAGCACCGGAGACCCCTCGAGTTTAAAATCCCCCAAAAGCATGAAACCTGTGAGAAGCCAGCGGCCCGGCAGCGGAGCGAGGGCAGAGCAAGCCTGCACGCCGGTTCACAGAATTAAAAACCTGTATGAAAAACCAAGTAGCTGAGCTCCTAACAATCATGTCCTTGACATGAAAACAAGAGCACCAAGGAGTAGATAAACAAATCTTTATTTAAAGCTTTTAAATGGAACACAGTATTTCGTTTCCTTGGAAAAGGGAAAACTGAAAACCGAAACAAGACAAACGCGGTATACATGAAATCTCTTCTCAGAAATGGAGCCATAATCTGTGCAATTGGGGCGGGTGTGTGGTGATGGTTCCCTCCTGCGGTAGTGCCTGCGCGGGTTAGGGCAACGGGAACACGCCCTTGGAAGCGTGTCCATCTGGGAGCAGTGGCAAAACTGCGTACTTACTTAAGTTCACTAAGAAGCAGTCTGCTCCAGGCGTTCTGACCACGTGGTGTCAGACGATGACGCAAGACTCTGCCTTTGGAAAAGCCATTTGGTGTTTTAGGTGTTACATAGGAGTCACGGTGATGGCCATCAGTGTAGCTCAAAACCAAGAGCCGTCCGTTAGAAGTCAGGCTGTTCAGTTAAAGCAAGAGCTGCTCAAAGCGGGGAGACGACGCCTGTTTACCTACCACCAACAAATTTTACACGTGGAATATATATATATACACACACACACTACAGAGAGGCATTCACCTGAAGCTTTCAGTGCATCTGTGCTAAATTAAAAAAGAAAAAGGACACATTAGTTAAAAGCAACAATTTTTCATGTTCAGTAAGTGCAATCCATTGTGAAAAGATCCTTTAAGCCCAACTTTTGGGTTTTTTGGGTTTTTATTTTTTTTGCTTTCCATTGCTTGTACAACCTTTAAATGACAAGTAACTCAAGACAGGACTTGGGATCGGGTATGGATGAGCTGGAAGAGTCCAGCTGGGCAGGCAATCCCCCGGGAACAGCTGATGCTCCAGCAAAGCCCTGCCCCACGGGAGCTGCAGGCACAGCAATGCAGAGGGCGCGCATTCGGAGCACGAGCGTGCTACCGGCCGTGCTAGGGTAAGTGCATGGGGGAGCCTTGCAGGTGCTTGGAGCCCGCTCCTGCCTGGCGAGCAGTCATGAGCAGCCAAGGGAGCTCAGAGCCCGTACAAATGCTGCCCTCCTGCCGAGCCCTGTCCCCCGGGGAAACGCCGCAACAGCAAGCGTCCCTTTTTAGATTGTGTCGCACAACAAAACGTTGTATCCTCCCGGGATAGCTGCTGCCCCACCATACGCACGGCAAGTTAACACGCGGAATAAATTCACTGCTTTAAAATCACATGCTCTACTGCTAAAGGTACGGCCTAACACAATGGCAGCTTTAGATTCAGATGGGGAAGAAAAGTTCTTCACCCCTATATTAATCCTATTTATTCATTTCAGTTCATTATGCTGCTAATAATTTTCTAATCTTTTGTAAGATTACACCATTTTCTGCAACAATTGTTCTTGTTGATACTTTCTGCAGGAATGAAGAACAGTTTTTCTCTCATCTCCAACTTTACTGGGAAAAACCCACTTGCAGTCTTGCACGTGGCTTCATACCCACACAGACATTTCAGAGGCAGCGACATTTAAACGGCTTTACAGCAAACAGAACTTGGTGATAAAAACTGTACCATGCTATTAGAACAACTATAACGCTCTGTATCAATTAAAATTTTGCGGCGCTTTTACCCTTTCTGTCAACCTGCTGCTAAGGGAAGCAGCAGCCATAGCCTGCGGCGCGGCCCGGCCCGGCCAGGCATGCAGTCCCTCCAGCACGCTTGTTGGAAACGCCAACAGCTGGCCTGCAAGGGGTGCTGCTCAACAAACAGCCTGAAGGCCCAACACAACCAGCAACCCGGCTCCTTCTGGTTCAGCCGCGCAAGTCTTTTGAAGGACCAAAGCCGCAGAGTCCATGACTAATAAATCTCAAGGGAAGACGAGGCCCCATCCCTGGAAACATTGAAGGCCAGGTTGGATGGGGCTCTGAGCAACCTGATCTGCTCACTGCAGAGGGGCTGGGCTAGATGGCCTCTAGGGGTCCCTTCCAACTCAAAGCATTCTGTGATTCTAAGACACAGTACCGAAGTTTCTCAAACATTTTAACACTCAGCGCTTCTAGCCTTTCTGAGAAGCATCAGACACTGAAGCAAAGCAACTTCGCCCCCTGCCTCGAGTACTTCACTTTGCACTTCGCCTCCTCAGGCCTAGAGGTGAATTTCAGCACTAATAAATAGCTACACAGTGAAAGAGTCGTATTTAATCAAAATGTGGGTTTATTGTACTTAGTAAAAAAGAATAAATGTGAGTTTCTTGCAGTAGTTGCACACAGCCGTTGTCTACCTAAAGTGTTCAAAGGCAAAAGCAATTAAGCTCCCATTGCAAATGAATCCTGAAACCTCTTGTCACCACGCCGCATCCTCCAGACCATCACCTCCCACGTTACCGGCACAATGCAGCCCTTGATCAGCTTCTTGGCTGTTCTCAGAGATGCAAAAGTATTCCAAAGGAAAACAAACACCGTCAAAATATTTTCACTCTGCTAATGTTGCACCAGCCTCCATCTCTATTTAATAAACGCTGCTCTGGTTCGATGCAGAAGTTGTTTTAAGGGAAGGAAAAAAAAAGAGAACAAAGCCATAAATCTTCCTCTGTCTCCCTTAGTCTGAATATAATCTGAATATTTATCTTTATTTTAATGCTAAAATTTCTTAAATACTTTTCTCTCGACTGTGATTTATTAAGTATGCATATTTATGTACCTACACGCGTACCAACAAGCTAATTCAATAAATTAAAGCTCAAAACATTCACTGTAAGCACAAGAATATTTACAAACTGCAATAAATTAAAGATTAAAACATATTGTACACGTAATATTGTACATTAAATAAGAATGCAAGGAGCTCATTGAGTAAGAGCAACTGTCAACTTTTGTGCTGCCACCCGAGGCCAGAAAGGCGTTTCCAGGCCAGAAGCAGCAGGGTGGCAGCCCCCGGGCTGGCACCCTCCCACCCCACGCATACTGCGGCAGACCGAAGGATTTCGCCGGGGCCACACACACCCCTGCCCGCCCTCCCCAGCCAGCATCTCCCGCAGGGACTGCAACAGACGCCAATGCTCATACCTCCCTTACTTGCAAGGTGTGCTTTGGGGGAGAAGAAAAAAAACCCCAAACAGCCCCCCCTGAAGTTTTACGAGAAGTTATTAAGAACAGTATTAAGCCAGAAAGCGCAATTGAAAACAGAGGTTCCCCCTGACGCCGTACTTTGGCCACAGATACCCATCCACCTCCTCAGCACTGTATTACCAGGGCTCTCCTCCACCACAGAAGATCTGCCAGGGAAGTACGGTTTCAGGTCCTAAAAGGGAGAATTCAATTATTCTGGATGCTCTCACTTTATCATTTGCCAAAGCACAAAGCATTAGCAGGGGATGAAATTGTTTTTGAAGAAAAATCAATCGCAAAGCTGAGTGGTTGTGAATGGCAAGGATCAGCGCTCCGACCACGTGTGCCTTTTTGAGAGCTGAATTTTTTGTTCTGTTTTGTTTTTAAAAATACAGATATCACTTAAGGGGAGTAGAGGAGAATGCCAAGAGCAGGACAGTGCCATCTGTCCCAGCAGGAAGGAGGCAAGAACAGCCGCTCTCCCGGGACTGCAGCTACACAGCCATCCCAGAGCCTGCAGAGAAGGGATCAAACTGAAAAAGTGCAAGACTTAAGAGACTATGTAATGGACGAAGCTTTTTAAGTACAGCGCCCGCATTATCAGTGCTCCTCCTGAATATACGCCTCTGCGCTTCTCCCCCAGCCGCAGATTCCAGACCGCTATTTGGTTCTGCCCTGCAAATGCAATGGAAGAACCCCTGCAAGCTTCGCTGCACTTCAGTTTATCAAACCAAAAATGAAGAAGGATAACTAGGAAGCAGCGTGAATTAAAGCAGGCAACCAGCTATTAGAAGCATCCCTACTTGAAAAATGTAAGCATCTGCCCACGGGACGTCTCTACCTGGGGCTGAAGGAT
>BOSO01000922.1:0-26100 GCA_018403395.1 Gorsachius goisagi | reverse complement strand
TTGCGTTTTGTTTCGTTAAAATGAATTACGGTAAAACTTCAGAGATACCAGTATCTTTTAGTAACACTTTTCAACAATGAGCTCAAATGTACAAACAAATCATGACTGATCCCGGTGATTCAGTCGTTACCCATGAAGCTATTTCTTCCAAGGGTTTACCGAGTCTCTCCCATACAGCTTTATGGCCCTCTCCTAGGTACTTCCTTGTATTCCAGGCATTTGCAGCCCTGGATTACAGACCCTTGATACCAGAGAAACTATTTCAGCTCCACCATGAAGGCAATTATAGCAGGGAAAGTCTTTGTCACTGGCGGCGTACCGGTGGTGTTAAGCAAGGCGTCCAACCTTGGCCTGCGGGGTGGTAACACAGCACCGTTCCCGCATTTAGGCTACGTCTCCGTTCCTGGCACTCCCTCGACGCTGAAACTACTTTTTTTGCCACTCTCTGTTAGGCAGGCGACCAGCAACTACCTGTAAAATTAAAAGGTGCTAAAACCAGTTCCTCTTGTGATCCAGTGTTCCAAAGGAATAAATACAACTCACTGGTACAGAAAGCCTCTGTCTGAAAACCAGCTCAGACGAGACTACATCCTGTAGATACCTTAGCTTACAAAAATATGTACCCGCTACGTCCTCTGAGCACCCCACAGCACTGAGTGAGTCAGCAGACTCTTAAGAAAGGAAGCGTTAAGTTTCACAAAGGTTTGGATAACATACAGTGAGGAGACAAGAGCTAGAAGCAGCAAAGGACAGGTCCAATGAGACCAGTTTTGAGTCGGCCAAACACCTTGCAACAGATTTTCAGAATTCTTGTGATACAGATAAAAACAGCGTTAAGTTGGAAAGACTACTGCATTTAAAGAACACCTACATGAACTAGAACTCCACAGCTTACTTGTTTCTGCAGATGGAGGTGGACTTTTTTTCCTTATTATTTTTATCCATGTGAATGTAGTGATCAAGCTGCATGCTGTACTGCTGAAGTCAACTGCAAGTGCGGAAAAAGAGTAAGAGTGTCCCCTAACATTGCCTGACTTGACGCTACACAGCACCTCCTTCTTTTTTCTTGTCTGTTCCAAGTCTTTTCTCTAAAATCCTTATCGGGATAGTACAGACCTCCAAACCCACCAAGCATTCCAAAAGCCAGTTTCTTAGGATGTTCAAGGGAGAATTCTAAGACTGAGCTTGGATCAATGGCTTCTCAGGGCACCCGCAGCCCTGGAGTTCACAACGCACACTATAAAAATGAGACACACACAGTACCCTTTTTGTTTCCAAAACCTGACACCATTTTCTGCTGCATCTGGCAAGATCTCCCCCAGAATTTGGTAACTTGGACAAATTTAAGTTTTGGGAATGAGGGAGACAAGATTCTATTTATTTCTTTTATTGACTTGTTCAGAGGGTTCTGATTGAGCCTGGCAACAGATACTAGAATATGGAGAATCTTCTACCTTCTTAAGAGGAGGAACTCACATTAACAACTCTTCAACATGTCTCTCCTCTCATTATAATTGAATTTGGGGTTCTAATGTGCGTATTTAATCCAGTAAAACAAATGTCCCTACCTTGTATGGAACATAAAGCACTCGGAAAGGCAGGTAGCTTACAGGAATTGGTTATTTCTGCTAAAAGAGATTTAAAATCTTCAAGTTGATTTATGAATATTAAGCTAACCTCTTACAACTCCAGTGCATTTATTTCAGCAATTACCTTTCATACCAAATTGTAAAGACACCCAAAATATTAATTTTCCAATAAGCATACAAAAATAGTTTCTTACTCTCTTAACCAGTTTATCAAGTTCCTTTTGCTGCTTTTCAGTCACCGTCCACCTAGCTAAAATAAGTTAGTACAATCATTTGTATGGGCTGTCTGCACACGGGGCAGGGTTTGTTCCTTTTCTTAAGCTTTCTTGCACACGTAAAACACGACATGAGGTGTCCCGTTTTGCCGTGTACTATGCAGCCATTTTTAGGTCTGCTCTGACATATGACGCAGGGCTCTATGCTGGTAACAGGTAGGCTGGATTCCATGCTTTCCTCTTTGTCTTGCGCTTCTCTCTTCTCAGGTTCCTTGTAGTCTTCCTGACTGCTGCAGAATATGCTGCTCGATGTCGACGGCTGCGAATAATCTTCGCTTTCCTGGGACTCTGAAATCTGTACCGCTTTATCCTCATTCTCCTCTACAGCTGGTTCTTTATCCTCAGTCTTTTTCACTTTCTTGCAGTCAGGAACATCAAAACCTTCTTCAGACTCTAGGGGGAAGGAACTTTCTAATTTGCTCTTTAGCAGTTTATCGCTCTTCTCATCCGGAAGCCAGTCCTCGCGAAGGGCCCAGCATCTGTGGCAATGTCGTGGCAGCGGAGGGTTCATTTCGCTACATTCAGGACACTTCCAGTAATCCTTCAGTGAATTAAAGGTTGGAACAGCTTAAGCTACTTGGAATGCTTACAGCTGAAGTATTCAGAGATTATAAACCATTTGCTATCACCAAAGTAACAGTAATCTTGAGCTACCAACTTGTCTATAATTTAAAAATGCCATTCAGCGTTTGGTCCCATTTTATGGTTCTAAATTAAAAGTCTGATTTTTAAAAGACTCTCTGACTGACTTCCTTCTTGCAGTAGATTTGTTAAATATAAACAGAGGTAGAACAGTAATGATTTATTATTTCTTAGGCAAAACTGAAGAAACCAGACCACAAAAGTCTTCAGAGAACTTCATGAAAAACCTCTGATAAAATGGTCACAATTCCCATTATTTTCAACAATAGACTGATGAAATGGAAACTACTCAAGACTGAAGGACAGTTAAGCTGTGGGATGCTAAGCTGTTGGTGTGCAACGCGGCCGGGTGAGGGCACTCTGACACCGTAGTATTAGAGAATGGAAAACATCGGCCACTTAAAAAAAAAAAAACAAACAAAACCAACCACCACCACCAAAACAAACAACAACAAAAAAACCCCACCACTATCGTATTAAAAACACTCTTCATTTTTAAGGAGAAAGACCCTTCTTAGAAATAATCCATGCCACAGGGGGAATGAAAACAAAAACCAACCCAAAATTTATTTAGAAGGTTTGAAGCACTTTTTAGTTGGGAGTCCTAAATAACATCGGTGGCATCAAAAACTTCAGAGACCAACTTTTAACTCCTAAACATAACGTACAGGCATGTTTTTCCATAGGTGAGCAGCGCTATGTTTTTAGATGGTGGCTAGCCTCGTGTTTTACACGCATCATAAAGTCCCTGAGTCCTACAGACCATCAAGGGACTGGAACATTTCAGTCAGTTTTGGACCACAGCTTTGCTCAAGCTTCGACTGTGAATAGCAAGTATAAAGAGAGATCACTGCTTTTTAATTCCAGTGTGTGCTTTTTTCACATGCCAACATACTTTGCCTCAAACCCCTGAATTTCTTCCCATGCCTCAAGAATGGTCTCACAGAATTTGGAAAAAGCCTCACAATCTATTGATTACACAGTACTGTTCTGAAAACAGGTTTGCCTTTGCATGTGTATGCTACAGATTCCTTCATTCAGGTTGGACAATAAAACTAGGTAATATGATTTATAGGAAGAGTTTTTTTAAATATACATGACTAAGATGATTTCTTTTTTTTTTTTGCACTTTCTGAAAAAAGTCAGATTTAAGCTCCAAATAATTTCCTTCCATCAAGTCAGTGAAACCATAAGGTAGTGGGGTTTTTTAGTGGATTAGGAAGCTTACTTTTTTTTTTAAAATATCAAGGTTCCTTCATACCCACACATTCGGTAATTAAAATATTGTCTTGGAATCTTCAAGCATACAAGAAAAATCACTGGCAACAATAGAATTTATCTATACTCCTTGATCTACTCTGTCAGTTCACCCAACTTATGATGCTTTGCCAGTCTAGTTTTTACTCACAGCTAGAGAAATCTCTGGATCTTCATCAAATGAATCAGCATCACTATCTTCATCCTGATAAATAGTCAGCTGATATACCTGGTTTAAATTAAAAAAAAAAGGTATTGATGTAACTGGGTACTGGCATTCAATTAAAAATCTGACAAGTTTTTAATCTGATAGATTTTCTGACAGATGTAATAAATAGTGCACATACGCTAATTTATGTTAGCAAGTAATTCCACAAAATCTGACGACTGGTTTGGGGGAACTGAAGAAAAATGCAGAGTAGACAGATAGAAGGTATCACTTTCTCAAGTAGAGCTGGTCCTTCCCCTCTGCTCAGCATTGGCGTGGACCTGGAGCAGTGTCCAGCTCTGGGCTCCCCAGTACATGAGAGATACGGAGCTACTGGGGAGAGCTCAGCAAAGGGCCATGCAGATGATGAAGGGATTGGAGGAGCTCTCACATGAGGAAAGGCCAAGAGCTGGAACCATTCAGCCTAGAGACCTCAGCTCAGAGGGGATCTTATCAATGTGTATAAATACGTGAAGGGAGGGTGTAAAGCCAGGCTCTCTTCAGTGGTGCCCAGTGACAGCACCAGAGGCAACTGGCACAAATTAAAACACAGGAGGTTCTGTCTGAACATCAGGAGACACTTTTTTAATGGTGAGGGTGACCAAGTGCTGGCATGGGTTACCCGGAGCAGCTGTGGAGCCTCCATCCTTGGAGATATTCAAAAGCTGTCCAGACAAAGCACTGGGCAATCAGCTCTGCTTGAGTCAGAGGGGCTGGGTAAGATGGCATCTGGAGGCCTGTTTCAAGCTCAACCATTCTGCAATTCTCACCACTGCTGCTGGGAGCAGGGGCACACCTCCATCCTTTCTTCCTCCAAATCACTGTCTTATCTCAGGGTGCAGCTCCACCACACTATAACCCGGTGTGCATCGGTACAGTCAGTCCCATTCAGCCCTTCAAGTACCACAACCATGAACATCCCTGACACATTCTGCATCTGGTACTTAACCAACCTTGCCATGAGCCGATTCACCTCTTTGAAGTAACAGAAAACTAACCCAGAAAAAAAATAATTTCCCACTTCCTTCTTGACTTTCCAGATACCTAGATCTCTCAAAAATGACGGTAATCACAATTCTACTGTCTTCTTGCCTCCTAATGAAAATTTCTAAAATGGCGTTTCAGTATCTCTATGAAATTCTTCTATTCCTGGAAGCAAATGATTCAGAAATATCCCCTTGCAAAGAGTTGCTAGGTAAGTTTTCACTCAGTATTAAAGCTGTTGTCAAAGCTCAACACATACTTCTATAATTAAAAATGTAGGAATAGACTGAAGTACACATGATGCCATCGATTCCAACAGCTAGTGAGCGAAGTTAAAAACCAGACATTTCCAGACTGCCAAGAGCCTGTTTCAGAGCCCACGGAAAGCCTTGGCACCGTTCTGGTTACTTCTTGGTGGGTGTATAATGGTGACCAACTGCACAGGCATGTAATTTGATTTAATGAACTACTGGGTGCAGTTTGTGACACAGCACACGCAGTCCTGAAATAAACCTGAAGCATTACTTCTTGTTGGAATCTCAACACAAAAGTATTTCTGCAAGTTTCCCTCCCCCTCTCACCCCCCGCCCCAAGTTAAAAAAACCCCAAACAAAACGAGTATGTACCTCATCATCTTCATCTGTAAGCTCCAGTCCTTCTTCATTATGGCTATAATCTTCTGAATAAATAGACTCAACTTCAAACTCTACACTGAACTGGTCTGAAACAGAACTGTGGTCAAACCAATCGGAGTTTTCACTTAATGAACTGGCATCAAGATCCTGAAAAAAAAGAGAAAGTACGCATTGACCCTCACCAGTCCATACCCATAACCACTACTGTTAAGACAGCTCATAAAATAAAACCGAACTACTCAGTTTAGTTAGCTGTGGAAGAAATGAGACCAGCTGCTGTTAGACAGACCATCTTTTATGAGACAAACAAATCATAGGTAGGTAAAAATAAAGCCAGATCTGAAAGCCAGATCTCATCAGCTCTGTAACAGAGGCTGCAGTCAACCTACAGCCAACTTGAGGACTGCTGCTACCACTTCCCAAAGTCTCTCCTAAGAAGTGAAAGAAGATAGGCAAGATGACGCTGTCTTTTGGCTCCATGTCATTAAATCCTCTATGCTCATCAACTTTGTTAACCTTAAATTGAGACAGTGGCTAAACAACTGCAAAATAGCAAGCGTGAAGAGACAGTGTTAGTTCTGTCAATTCAGAATACACTATACGATTAGGAATACTGTTAGTTTAGCTCTTCATGGCTTAACCTAATCACAGATAATCTGCCTCAAGTGTTTGCTTGAAAACAATAAAACCCAGCAAAGGCTCGGAAAATGCATACAGCTTATCACCAGGGCACTTCTGTGTACAGTTACCAAAGCTGTACCAGACCTACCAGATGCCCAGAAGCACCAACTAATCTAAATTACGGAACGCCTGCAACTGCTTTCACTTTCTTAACATTCTAAGAAACACTTATTTTAAAACACAAAATATATCTCACGTTTTTCAATACTGTGCCAAGCAGTACAAATCTGGTTTTAAAGAACATTCAGAGTTAATATTTTTAAAAATTTCACTTCAGCTTTGTCAGGAGATCTATGAAAGATTCTGCTCCACCCACACACCAACTTCTCTTTCAGCCTCTTTTCCCTCCTCAGACACCACTGAAGGCACTGCTGCTTTTGATTAAGAACATGATGTTTTAAGATGCATATTTGCCCTTGTGGTATCTGCAAAATTTGTACCACAAAAATGTATTTAGACTTACAGGAATGGAAAGAGAATCTGTTGAATCGCTGCTATTGCTTCTTTCACGGCACAGACCACTGACTACACACCATGAGAGACTTTCATCAAACGTCAACGAAATGCTGTCTGACTTGTGTCGTTTTCTTCTGTCACTATGCAGATCATCTGAAGAATTTTCTTCTGGGCACATTCAAGAATTTTTATTACTCCAAACACATCTACACAATGTGCAGTTTTGAATATTCTTAACAGAAGCTTAAAATATACTTAAAATAAGTTTACTTATATAGGAATTTAAGAAAAATAAAGTCACTCTATTATTCTATGGGGAAAAAAGTAAAAGCACCAAAACCTTTTTTTAAAAAGACACAGTAATACTGAGAAACATGAAAAAATGTGAAACATTCCTGAAACCAGTATTTCGGGGGCTGGCTTTCCCAACTTGTCCTATCAGTACAGCTTGTAAATGGCAGTCTCCACATGCAGGAAATAAAACTGCAAATTTGGAAGCATCTTTACTCCACACATGACACGTTGGACCCCTTCTAATTTTGAGGAACACAGTTAGGATCTTAATTGTCCTAGCTCCCTCTACAGTCAGTAGACAGAAAGGCACTTTCAGAGGGCTTCCGAGTCCATCCCAGAATTTGCAGGGAGACAGAGCAACTAGCTCCCACGTCACATGCATACAGAGGACTTCATACTAGGCAAGGTAAGTTCAGGTTCAAGTTTCAGACACCTCAACAAATTTATCAGTTAACAGTTGCACTATATGTAATCGCATTTACTCAACAGGATTTTTGTAACAGACCGTTATGACTTCCACCACACACTAGCAAGAAAATCTTCAAGGCATACTATGTAAAAATTGAACTTGGAAAGCATTGCTTTAAGCTCTGTTTATTCAATATGCTTGGTTTGAAGGCAAAAAGACAATGCTTTTTAAACACATCGTGTTTTGAAACAAGCACCTACAGCAGCATAAGGAGTAGGGGGACAGCATTTTTAGGGGTAGGCAAGTCAAAATTCAGCTCCACTGACTTTTAGAGTTCTTGGTAAGAAACAATTTTGTTAAAAAATGTGTTGCAAAGTCAGTACATAAGTGCAGTGGAGTGAAAACACCCCAAAAGGCCTGACAACTTGGTTCAACAGACCTCAGTAAGAGCCTGCTGCCCCCCTAGAAGTGCCTTCTGCACCCACCCTCTATTGCCCAGCTTCTCCCTTGCCTTGCAAAACACACCCTGACAATCCATGAGTCTTCAAGTCTTGAATCTTTCATTGTAAAGGAAAAAAGAACAAAACACTTGTACATACTTTGAGACTTCTCTTACTTTCCCTTGGTGCTTCTTGGCTCAGCCCCTCTCTTTTTCTTTTTCCGCCCTGAGAGCCCCACCAAATTTGGTGCCCCCAGGCCCAAGGGTTGCTCCTGTCCATCGTTGTCCTCATTTAGTTGTCATGGCTCCATGCTGTACTGATACTGTATCACCACAAGGTTTCTATACACTATATAAGCGGCTCCAAAGGAGCCGCTACCATCCCAATTTAACAAGAATAGTGGTTTAAAAGGAAGATTTCCTATAAATTAGAAAAAAAGTGTATATAAAAACACTATATTAAAAGAACTTTTAAGGTTGTAACAAACTAATAAATGGATGCAAAGAAAAGAGTTAATAATCAAACCTGCAATAAGTAAGCACAACACAGGACTTTATGTGCTCTGTGTCATGCCTAAACATTACAGGTTGTGATGCTTAATCGAGACTTTCCATCCTTTCACTAGTTTTTGTTACAACATTAAGAAGTTCTTTTAATTTAGTGCAAACCGCTCAGCAATGCAGCACAGTTTTTGGACTGACTAACACAACAGTGGCGTATGATGAACACAAAAAAAAAATACTACACAAAAGCTGAGGAACCGAAAAATGTTCCCGAGCAACTGAAGAAAAGAAAGTTCTATGCAGCGACAGAAGGTTATCACTGCCCAGGTAATTACAACTGACAAGTCACAAGGTAACAGAAGTAAGTGATGGAACACACTAACGTAAGAAATTCCACAGAACAGTATTTAAGTAGAACTGTAGAGAACACTTTCGTTCAGAAATTTATTCAGGTTTATGCTGACCAGCTTACTTGCTAATTATCAGAAGAAACATTCCACATTTTGAAAATGTATTTGCCAGTGATTGTTGAATAACCATGAGAAAGAGGAGACAAATACGATTCTTAAGTAACCAAACTTAAGGAATGATCAGGTACCTAAATATATCCAAAATCACCCCATGTTACTACCAGACCTTTGACCTTTGAAATACGAAATTTTGTGGTTGCCTAGGGAGGGAACTGAAGTGAATTTGACTACGTTGGTCTATTACAAAGTGTTCTCATCATGAAGACAACACAACTGTTGATGTAAACAAGTTTAACAGAACTGTGGAACAAGTTATTCCATCATCTTACTAACAGTTCTAGCAATCTGAACTGTAACATGATACTGGAGCAATGCAAGGAATCACATATTTTCTTCCAGACTGAAACATTTTGTTTTAGATAAGCAGAGAAACATGAATAGTATTTCACAGCATCTTCCGTAAGCCAGTAAGACAACAGAATGTCCTTTTTTCCCCCTAAGTGGTCAAGCTACTGAAAGCTCTGCATCATAAATCCACACATACCAGATTCACTGTGTGTTCTCCTCCTAGAAGATGTAGTTGGTCGGGAAGTCACGTTTGATGAAGTCTGCTTCTCTTCTAACTCTTGCATAGATTCCTGGTTAACAGAAATACTGAGTAAGCCTGAGCATAAGTGTGAAGTAAAAGGCTAGAATCAACTAATTGCATCTAAAGCACTGACACTATCATGCAAAACTAAATAGAATTTACATGTCAGAACATCTAATTAAAAAAAAGAATCACCTTTAGAACATTTTCTTCTTCAAGCTGAAATCTGGCATCATCCTCAGGTGTGTCAGCAAGCGTAGAGTCTGAAACCAAACCAAAACAAAACCCTGTAATACAGCACAGCAGAAAAAGTAAATTTCAGGCTCAAAACCATTAGAGTAAAAGCAAGGTCCTGCCTGACCAACCCGATTTCCTTCTATGACCAGGTGATCCACCTAGTGGATAAGGAAAAGGCTGTGGATGTTGTCTACCTAGACTTCAGCAAAGCCTTTGACACTGTCTCCGACAGCATTCTCCCAGAGAAGTTGGCAGCTTCACAGCTCAGATAGGCACACTCTTCGATGGGTAAAAAACTGGCTGGATGGCCAAGCCCAGAGAGTTGGAGCGAATGAGTTAAATCCAGCTAGTGGATGGTCACAAGTGGTGTTCCCCAGGGGCCAGTTGTTTAGCATCTTTATCAATGATCTGGATGAGGGGATTGAGTGCAACCTCAGTAAGTTTGTAGGTGACCCCAAATGGGCAGGAATGTCGATCTGCTCGAGGGGAGGAGGGCTTTGCACAGTGATCCAGACAGGCTGGATCGATGGGCTGTGGCCAACTGTCCAAGGTTTAAAGCCCAAGGTTTAACAAGGCCAAGTGCCAGGTCCTGCACTTGGGTCACAACCACCCCATGCCACGCTACAGGCTTGGGGCAGAGTGGCTGGAAAGCTGCCTGGTGGAAAAGGACCTGGGGGTACTGGTTGACAGCCAACTGAATATGAGCCAGCAGTGTGCCCAGGTGGCCAATAGCATCTTGGCTTGTATCAGGAATAGCGTGGCCAGCAGGACCAGGGAAGTGATTGTACTCCTGTACTCAGCACTGGTGAGGCTGCACCTCGAAAACTGTGTTCAGTTTTGGGCCCCTCACTACAAGAAAAGACACTGAGTTGCTAGAACACGTCCAGAGGAGAGCAACAAAGCTGTGAGCGGTCTGGAACACAAGTCATACGAGGAGCGGCTGAGGGAACTAGGGTTGTTTAGCCTGGAGAAAAGGAGGCAGAGGGGAGACCTTATCACTCTCTAAAACTGTCTGAAAGGAGGCTGCAGTGAGGTGGGGGTCAGTGTCTTCTCTCTGGTAACATGCAATAGGACAAGAAGAAATGGCCTCACGTTGCGCCATGGGAGGTTTAGATTGGATACTAGGAAAAATTTCTTCACTGCAAGGTTTGTCAGGCATTGGAACTGGCTGCCCAGGGAAGTGGTTGAGTCCCCATCCCTGGAGGTATTTAAAAGATTTGTGGATGTAGTGCTTAGGTTTAGTGGTGGGATGGCAGTGTTAGGTTAACGGTTGGACTTGATGATCTTAAAGGTCTTTTCCAATCAAAACGATTCTATGATTCAAGGGAGAGAAGCTAACTGCACACAGCATTTGCAAAATTCTAAACAGAACTTACAATCCAGACATTTTGCAACAACAGGAAAAAAACCCACCCCATTCCTTTGCTTTTCAGGTGTGTGCAGCACTTTCCCTATAACATTACTGAAGTGGGAAAGTGGGGAGGAAGAAGATATCTCGACCACAACATAGCTCAGGATTTTATTATAGATGCCTTCAAATGAAAGCTGTGCATTAGCTGGGATTCTGCAGGTAGGAAAGAATATAAGCAGGGAACATTTTACACTTCTTCCACTCCGAATTGTATTTTACTAGCTATCATCTTATGGGAACACTGAATTAAAGAGACATTAAACGGAAGAAAAATTAAAGGCTGTTAATTCTATATGCTTACTACCAGACAGACTGTGAATCAATAAATTGTCTTTCAAGAAAAGAATCAGAGAGAGAGTTTAAGATTGCAAGCATAGTAAGAGATAATGAAGAGAGCGTGTTTCCCATCTTCAGCAGCTGAACACTTGCCTTTAGGAAGAATGAGAAACAAAGAGTGTCTTAATATGGATTTAAAAGCCAGTTTACAAAATGGCTTCCACTGTTTAACTTCTGGTTCACTCCTCATATTAGCCAAAAGTTAAAGCTACATTGAGCATTTTTATACTTCAGGAAAGATGACTATGTAACAACTGTAGGTATTCCCCATTTATGGAGTGGCTATCCACAAAGTTACCACAAAGGTACTTGTTTAAGTATACAGACCTTTTAAAGGAGGACTCAGTGTATAACTGAGGGTCACCAGTTCTAAACGTACTCCACGTTCGGTTTTGAAAATCAGAACAGAACATGAACAGAAAGAATAAAAAGCATTTGCCCTGATGTCATTGCTGGCACAAGTTCAAGAAGCTAATTTTTGGTATTAAAACTTTTTATGTTGTTGAGGGCTTTGTCTGCAAGATATGCAAGCAAATGACTCATTTTTCAGTTTAGTCCTCTGTGTTCAGCTCTGACTGCGCTTGTTCTGGTTCTAGTCTGACAAAATTACACAAATGCTGTTCATTTTTTTCCTCCCCCACAAGAAACAGTGTCCGCTCCGATTCACTATTTGTGATCTCTCTGGACAGCAGTGTGTAAAGCCAAATAGCTAATTATGGAGAGATCAATGTTAGCTGATCACTACATGCAAGATGCATTCATGTAAGTTATATTTTCTTCACTACTATTTCCCAAAGCAAAAAGTCCTCCCAAACTAGCTTACCTTGTTGATTGATTGCTATCAGATTTCTGGAAATCATTGAATATAGTCTCCTTAGATGGGGATAAAGAAAGAGATGTTGCAAGTTAGCTACATGTAATTATAAAAGAGAGCTTACCGTCTCTGAAGATGCAAAGAATTAAAAAAAAAAAAAGGCCATACGCATTACGTTCTCCGTTATTTCACACCCAGACTCTCAGAAAAGAATCCGATTTTACCTGTGTTCTTTAACTGAAAAGCTTGTTACTCCAAATAAATCCCCCAGGAGATCATTTGCACAGTGTACAATATGTTGCTGTTTTTCATCATATAATTGTTTAGACATAATATATTGTCCAAGATAGAATATTACCTGTAAAATAAATGACATACATGGACATTAAATACCCAGGTTTTGTTGTTAAGTTTACGTGCAAGAGAAAACACATTAAATTCCTTGATATTTGCTCTTCTGACTTTGATTGCCTAAAACTCCCTTTGAGCTGTGATTTTCATCCATCATTCCTCAAGTACTGTTCTACTGACCACCAGGTACTTTTGTTCAGATTTTGTGAACTTGCTAAACACCACTGAACAAGTCAGCAGGAGAATGAAAACAATACCTTGTCTCAGTATCTTCTAGATAAGCTGTGAACTACTCTGCCCCCCATTCACCCAAAACAAAAGAACAATCTATCTGTATTCACTGTAATCTAAAAAGTTCTCACCTCCTTCATAGTAAAAGTGTCCTTTTCTGCACCAGCTAACTTTAACAACTTCAACAGCAGTGGCTTTGGTTTAACCTGTGTGGGGAAGAAGAAAAACAGTATGCACCAATTATTCACCAAACAAAACTCTATTTATACAGGTTAGCTTCCTCGTTCTGTATTAATCTGATACACAAACAGACAACTATATTAAAACCTATCCACATCCAAGCTTTTTACCTTGCAAAGTTAAACTTAAAATAACACAAACCCAATCGCACCGAACTTCTCATCCACAGCACCTCTTAGCTCAAATGCCAATCTTTCATCAGTACATACAGATTCCTCAGTTTGAGCTACAGGATTCATTTGGTGGTTCCAAGTACAGGGCTGGGCGCTGGGGAATTCATCTTCACTCCTTTCGTCCTTATAGTGACTCCCAAAGGGGAGGGAGGGAGGAAGGCAAATGGACCTCTGAGACTATCTGTCAGGTCCAGAGAGCAAGTCACAGAGCAAAGCACTCATCCACCTCTTTCCTAGTCTCTTCCTGTGACACTTTCTGCGGCTGCGGTTTTGTATTTGCCAGCTGGGCTGCCTTACCCTTGAAGACTTTTCTTAGCTGGGATAAGCACACCCTGTCCTTTCCATCATACTTCAATCACTCCAACCTCCGCAGCGGCCTCCCACTCACCCACTGTGCCAGCAGAGTGGTATCTGCAGCCAGTTTGTAACAATTTCTGGGGTTGAGGAGGAAAAGTTTTTTTAAAAAGTTACTTCCCCCCCCCCCCCTTTTTTTTTTCTTCTTCCTTCTGGCCAGAGCAGTGTCCTGATCCCATTCACCACACTGTTCCACAAACAGCTGTGCCAGTACCACTGCAGTAGATGAGAACAAGCTGCAGAGGCTGCCACAACTACAAAGAAAATGCCTGTGGAGCCACTGGCGGTTCCCAGTGCAGTATGTTCTAGTATTACCACTTTAACAATAGCATAACCATTCCAAGAACAGGCTAACATTTAGCGATCCTAATATAGTCCCTACAATAAGAAAAAGTATTATAGAAAAGAAACATTTTACAGAAAAGCCTGAATAAAATATCATGAGACAAGGAATAAATACTTAAGGGAAGGGGTGAGAACTTCCCTCCGTTCCATTTCAAATATCTGCTAAAACCAACG
Source organism: Gorsachius goisagi (assembly GCA_018403395.1). Taxonomy (NCBI): domain Eukaryota; kingdom Metazoa; phylum Chordata; class Aves; order Pelecaniformes; family Ardeidae; genus Gorsachius; species Gorsachius goisagi. The sequence goes on along the minus strand of BOSO01000922.1, from coordinate 12,002 downwards.
TTAAGTTTTAATGCACTGACAAGAGATTAGTTGCAAGAATCACACATAATGAAAACAATAAACAAGGTTGTGGACAACGTTAGATGTCTATTTACCCCTTCCTAAGTGCTGAATTTTTTACAGCATGCAACACATACTGCAGTTTCATAAAGGAAGCAAAGAGTAACTTATTAAACTATTAATGACAGCTGAGCATAGGAAGGCAAAGCAGTTTCAGATCTCTGAATCTGCAGCTAGACCCACGGGTTCAGATCCTTTTACTCCCCAGCGCTCTCGCCTTGACTCCTCTAAGCATGAAGTTCTTCTGCCATGCAGATCTGACTGCAAACGGTAGCAACACATTATGATTTAAAAAAAAAAAAAAAAAAAAGAAACAAACGGGAAAAAAAAGCAACTTTGAACAGTTGACTGTTCTATTACTTCATTTTTTTAAAGTTCTGCTATCAGCTATAAGCTTTACCCTTCTACAAAAAGTAACCCAGTTAAACTGTCATTGTACACACACCGTTTTTAGCTTGCATCTCGGGTATAGGCTTCCATCCTCAGGAAAATTCACATAAAAAGCCAGGACAACATAACTGTCACTGTATCATGAAAAGGCTGGATATGCAAAGCCATAAACACAAAAGATGACTCTTATTACAAAACTTGCTTATGAATTCCCATAGAAGAGAAAGTGAAAAATGCCAAATTCAAAAGCCTTGCGTTGTAACAAGATTGTTTCACAAACAGCGTAAGTTTTGCACAACGGAGATCTTCCACCACTCTTCAGTTATGAACTGTTAACAATTTCCACCACGGAAAACTTGCCATGATCAAATCGGACCATAAGATCCTTTTCATTAAAAGAAAGCAACCTCACCATCAAAGGTCTCCAAGAAACAGAGTCTAGACCTAAACCATCATCCTCCACTCTCAACCACGAATGAGAAAGACTTGCTTCACAAGCACAGGATCAAAGAGAGCCCCGTCTTCACCGGATTTCCTGGCTTTTCTCTAACGGTCGCCCGCTGAGCAAAGGGGCCCTTCCGAATTAGCAGGTTTTTTTTTTTTGCTCTGCAAAAAGCACGAAAAAGTCGCGCGTCCAACGGAGCTACTGACCAGCGCCTCTTGCTCCGACGCGGTGACAGAGGAGCCATCCGTAAGGGAGGACATCTTGGTATTGCACATTTGCCTGTAATTAAGGGGAGAACCACCTCAAAACGTGGAACACAGCTGCACACCCCCAACTCCCCCCCCCTCCCCGCCCCCGCGCTCCGCAGCCCCGGGGGTGTAGCCGCCACCCCGGCGGTGCCCACTCACCTCGGTGCCCTCGTCCAGCCCGCAACGCCGGGCTCCGGCGGCGGGTATCTGGGCCGAGTCGGGCCGGGCCTTATATAGCGCTGCCAAGAAGAGGCAAGTCGGGGCTTAGCTCCTCCGCCGGCCGCGGCCCGACATGTCCGAGCATGACCAGGGGCGGCGGCGCTGCCGAGTCACCGCGGGGGGGGGGTGGGGGGGGCGGCCGACGCTGACTCACCGCTGCCGCCAGCCCCGTCTCCGCGTCCCTCCCCCGCCGCGCCGGCCTCGCTCCCCCCCGCCCCGCGGGCGGAAGCCGCGGCGCTTCCCTCAGCGCCGCGCCCGGAGCGAGCGGCCCCGCCGCGCTTCAGCCGCCCCTCCCCCACCACCGAGGCCGCCGCCGCCGCCCGCGACAAGCGGCCCCCGAGCGACCCCTCCGCCCCTAACCCCCAAGCGAGCCGGGAATTCCCACGCACCACCAGCCGCTCCCGCTCCGCTGCCCGGCCCGCGGCGGGCGGAGGACCGGGGGCCCTACCACGCCGCAGCACGGAGCGCGCCCAACGCCGCCATTTTAGCCGCCGCGCCGCGCGGCCCGCTGGTTCCTCCAGCGCCCCCTAACGGGCGCGGGGCGAGGGCGGCGGAGCGCCCCGCGTGGGCCTGAGGCCGCGCCCGTCAGCGAGGCGGCTGCGAGGGCCAGGCCGGGGCCTAACGGGGGGGGAGAGCCGGAGCCCGGACCGCGGCGTCGGGCGGAACGCAACAGCGGAGCCCGGGCTGAGGGACGAACAGGGCGAAGGCCTGGCAGCAGCAGGCGCTGCGAGATCCGCACGGGGGGTGGGGGGCTGCGGGAAGCAGAAGGCTGGGGCCGTGCTTTGCCGGCGGCTTTTTCTTTTCTCGTCTGCCGTCCCTCTTCCTGTCCATCGTCCCTTTTATCCTCTCCCGGCCGTGTTTGTGGCCGCTCCACGAAAGCCGTCTGGTTGTGGTAAACAGAACGTGTTGTGGCTGGTGGACGCGAAGCACTGCGGAGACGGAGCTGGGAGAGCAGGGCCTGTTGCTAACGGCAAGCCTAAAAGGGGATGAACCCCACAGATCCTCGCTTTGCTAAAAATTTTTTTGAAAATCCCCTGTTGATGGTGAACATCTCTCTGGCTTCCCCTCCAGCACACCCGGCAGCTCTGCGGCCGTGGAGGCCGCGCCGGTGGCAGCACTCTGGCCACCCCCGCCTGGTGAACACCGGTTCTGAAATGCCAGGCCTTGTTTGGGGATAAGCCGCCTTCAGACCTCTGATTGGCAACCTGGCACTTCCCCAAGTCCAGCCGCAGCGTACGTCAGTGATAGAAAACTAAATTATGTCAATTAATTTTGAGCTTAATAAAGGTAGAGACTCTTGCTTACAGTCCACATAAATTCAGGGACACGAAAATAAAAGTGTTGCTTGCTTGGCTAATAGGTACTGACAACTTTGGATGCTAGTTTGATTTGTAGTACTCATTTGTGCCTTTTAAGTTGGTTTTTTTGGTGATACTTAGAAAACTAGGAGAAAATTTTACATCCAGACAGAACTGAATGCTGTCGTACTGTCCTACATTCCTGTCATCTCCCGTTCTATAATTTTGAATATCTTTTTAAGTGTAGGGTGTTTGGAAGTATGTTATTTTATAGGTACTTACTAACCGCTACACTTCAACTAGAACTGGTTACGTTTTCAGTCTGACTTCCTTTTCTAATTCTCAGGTTTTTTCTTTGCCCACGGTGACATTTTAAAATTGTGTTTGGATAGTGAAAAGATTTGCTAGAGAACATGAGCACTGCAGATAGTGTTTAAAGATATGCTAGAGCAGAGTGAGCATAATGCTAATTTCCCATGACAACTAACTTGTCCAAACAAGCAGTGGATAACTGCCTGGACTTGTCCGTTGGCCAGATACAGATTCTCAGCAACCATGGCACCTTGTAAAAATTCCAGCAATGGTTTAAACCTAGATATTTGTGCAATGACAAGTTTTCAAGATGAGTTTGTTATCCCTCTAGAGCATAAAGCTCAAGGTCTGGTGATGGACAGCTGAGAAGCTGCCAGAATTTTGCAAAGCATGCTAACCTCCTGTTCGCATCGGCATTTCAAGGGAAACAGAAGTCTGGTTTAAGTAAGTGGAATGTCCTGCCACCAGCAAAGTCAGCTATCTGCTCATTTCCACCCAGCACCCCAATTACTGAGATCCTTAGGTAGCTACTAGCTTCATCATTAGGAGAAAATTAGATCTACACAAAAATGCAAGAGGATAGAACAGAATGGCTACATTCAGTTGATGTAACACTGAAGAGCAGTATTACTGATGCTCAATCTTGTCCTGATGTGGCACGAGAACTATTTCATTCCTACACAAAATGCATTTTACTGAACTGAAGCAAAACAAAAATAGAGTGCTTATGTAGTTCTACGCAAAAATATATCACATTATTGAGCCTTGTCTTAAGCATGATATCATTTTGCTAAGGCCATGTGGAAATTAAGGTGCTTTTTAAATCAGTAATAAATTTTCTACAGCCCAAGACTTACCAAACTGGTAACTATGACTTTCTTTTTCCACTTCTCAAGCAATAAGCATCTTGTGACCAATGATTTGAGATTAAACTGGGATTCTTTAAATAATAACTTCCCTTACCGATTCATTAACTGCTAAGGATAAAAAAAAAGCCCAGACTGTTGTTTCTGTCTAGAATTTGTATCAGTCTTCAAGGACAATCTTATCTCTTTTCTCAGACTAATCTCAAGTTAAGGGAAGGCTGTGAGTAGGTAAAACATGCTGTCTGTGCTTGTTTAGGGAGATAGGGGAATATTTTCTGACACACAGTGCTGCACCGCTTCTGTTTGTCTCTAGTTTGTCACTAATACACCATATGCTGTGTCATCAATTATTTTCTTAGGCTTGATAATTCTGGAAAAATATAATTAAAAAGTTTTACTTAGAGGGTGAATAATAAGCTTGTATAGTTATGAGAGCTGACTCCCCCACTATTTCAAGGTCGTAAAAAGAAAATGAGACATCGCTACGGCAAGACCCCTGCCTGTGTATTTTATTTATAATGCTACAAAAAATATCTGGAGCAGATGTAGCCCAACTGCCTTAACTGGAGATACTTTACATCGTGGTTAACTAACATAGTATTAGACCCTTTTTAATATAAATTCAGATTCTAACTGTAGACATTTCATTGTTTAATGCTTGCAAGATGAATTCTTTTTTTGAGATGGATCTAGTCTACCTATCGGCGCGTACGGCAGAGGAAAGATGGGTCGCTGTGCCACAGGGGTGCCCAACAATTTCAGGTTTTTGTTCCTCACCGTAATTTTTTTTTTTTTTTACATGTCCTACTTACCCTTTCCTGGCAGCTGCCTAGTCAGCACCCAGCATATACGTGAAATGGTCTGAAGTTCCCAGATGCTGATCAGAGGCATGAGTGGCCAGGGTTTGTCAGGTCTCAGCAAAAACCCATTTGCTGCTGCTTGGCTATCAGATGAGTTAACCTCACGTGCTGTCTATCAACTGCTCCCAGACAAAAAAAACCCCCACAAATTTAAAAAAAAAAAGCATCTGGGGCCTTACATCGTGCTGATATATCCGTTCCGAAGCCTTAGACTGCATCTCTGTTAGTGTGACACAGAGCTCTGATCAGTCGTGCTGCAGATTGTCAGGCACGGCAAGATAAAAGGACAGAGGAAAAGGGATGCTGAAATGCAGCTGGGGCATGTGTGGCTTAACGGGGCTTTCTGCCAGGCCTGTCTGCTGCAGCCATGACCCCACATGCCAGACAGTGGGTCAGTACATTTCTGTAGAAATACCAGAGAAAGAATTTTGTTTTTTCTTGACATTCCTATTTTGTTGCATAAGAAAAAGCACACTGGTAAGAAATCCTCACGCCAGTAATAGCATATTTGGTTTAGAGTACTTACACTTCGTAAGCTGAGACCTATCCCAGTGGAGAGGTCTGTCAGTACGTGTAGTACCACCACCGGAAAGTTCTTACCATAAACGACACTCAAATTCTGCTAAATGAGAAGAGGACGCAGCCTTCTTGGAGGCAATTTTGAACAGACAGTAATGGCAGGCAGGAATTGAGAGGGAGGCTCGTTGCAGCAGTGGGAGCCCAAAGATCCCACACGATGCTATTGCAGCTACTTCATAGGGAACACTAAGCTGTACTTTGCTGTTAAACTTGCGTTTTTTTGGTGCGCAGGAGCTGCATGTTTGAGCTGCCCAGGGCTGCGCTGCCCTTCCCAAACAATCCCAGCTGCTCTGCGGACTGGGTGGCACGACAGGCGTTCTGCAGCTTCGCCCGCGTCTGCACCCCGGGCTCGAATACCCGCAGTATTTTATAGGTGGTCTGGATATGAGATCGGCAGTTCCCTACATTTCCATAACTCCAGATTCGACCTTGTTTATTTTGAAAAAGTACTTTAGGTGGACTGGCAAAGATTGTCTCAAACAAAATGTTTTTCTAGCAGCCGTTCATGAGCTCTTACCTCCCTCCCACAGGCACTCAGTTCAGGTGCGCCCTGTTCTAGCGAGTATTAAGTAATAAGCTGCTTCAAAACCACCTGGAGCAGGAACAATCCCACATCAGAAGACAGAAATTGTTCTGCTTTTGTTTAGTTGGCGTACAGGTTCCTTCATGCATCTGGGAGACACTGGTAGTCTTGTCTACCCAAACCTGATTGCTATTTGGTAGCAGCTCAATCGCCCACAGGCAAAACTAAAGCTATGGCGCATGCCTTCTGAAGGGAGGCCAGCTGGCAAAAATAGGGGACAATTATCTTGAACTAATGCTTAGAAGTGCTCAGTATCTAACACAGAATGAAAGGTTTGGGTGGTTTTTTTTTCCCCTGTAGTTTTCTATTTAGTCCTGGCTTTTGGAGGCCATGGAGCGATTCTAAAGAACTGAAAGGGAAAAATCTCAGGAAAAGGCCCTTCTGACTAATTTTGGCTAGGGACATCACAGTGATCTACTCTTGTTAAGCAGGGGTGAAGTATGTGGCTAGGCTGTGACCATTTCCTGCTTTACTAACCTGTAGCTGTGAAAATTAAATAATCCAGTCATCTCTCCTTCTGTAGGAGTACTTGATTGCATGTGATTAGATCAGAGAAAGCCTCAGTTTAACAATAGTCATCTGCCTTGTTTAAGCAAATTAGGATGGCCCCAGTTCAGTTTAGAACTGTTCTATTAATGCAGTGTTTGTTTGGCCTTCAAATGTGCTATTCAGTCCAGCACAAAACACCTATCTGTACAAGGGAGTGGCCCAGAAGGGTGTGTGGGGGGTGCACAGGCTGAGATGTCTTTCAGAAGCTCCTGAGGAAACACTGAAAGGTATTCAGGGACAACCTAGATTTAGGGGAGGCTGAGAGCAAAGGTAGCATGCAATCCAAATGCAATCTGGGATGCCACGTATGAACACTTGCTGATGAAGTCAGGCCTGTAAATACTATTAAAGCCAGGCTGCAGTTTGCGTCAGAGGAGGGAAAGACAGAAAGTTGATTTTAACAGTCTGGCTGTTATTTGAAGGGTTTGTTACTAACAACAAAACACAGCAGGCTGTTACACTACACAGGCAGCTGCTTAACTCGGACCCATTCTATGTGTCTGACTGTGTGTCTCCTAGAGCTGTCCCAGTGTTGCTGACCCATTTGTCCACACCTCCCCTGCATGCTCCCAGCTCCTACGCTTGCCTTCTAGCTGCCTGCTATACAAGGAATAACATCCTTTTATTTTGGACCACAAAGCTGCTATACCATCCCCCATTGCAGACATTCTTGTCGTCTGCTCCACAATTTAATATTGGTTGATGCAGCCTTACTGACCGCTGTATGATTTTATTTGACGTAGAATGAGTTATCCATTTTCCTGAGAAAAGCCTCAGCACTCTCCTTTGGCTAATATAACTGGTTTTGCTTGTGAATTACAAAGCCACCTTTCGCTCGTATCAAATGGCGCTCTACTTTTGAGAGCATAGCTTTGCCCATACAGTTTTTAACATACAGCTTGCAGCGCGTACAGTTAAACAACAGTGCCAGTAGCCAGGCAAGTAGTGTGGAGCATTTACCAGAGGCATTACTAGTGTCTGGGGTAGCCTCGACTTAAAACCTTGAATGTTAATTTGAGTAGTTTCCCTCCAAGAGTCCCTTGCCATCACAAACAGGGCTATGTTACCCATCTCGGATATATATTCCAAAGTCCATTTTGGAAGTGGATTTGCTGAGGAGTTTCCTCAGAGCTTCTTTGAGACTAAATCTCCCCCAAATCAGACATGGGTTTCTATACCTCCTGAAATAAACTGTTGTACCTTGCTAAGTCATCCTTCTGAAGAGCCACATTTCTTTCCTGGCTACTCAGTCTGCATTTTTCCTTATTTATATGCCATCTCTTGATTCAGGTGGTTCCTGATCAAATATTACCTCACCATCTAACTGCTGGCATGCAACTACTCGTTGCCAAGCAAGAAGTTGTTTTATTGTGTCCAGTTTCCTGCCTGTGAATTAGTACTTGTTTAAACACAAACGTGAAACAACAGCATCTAAATAAGGAACATGTTCATGCCACTGAAACAGAAAGGTTCTCTCTGTGGACCGAGGGAATAGTAACATCAGCACAACGTGTGGGAGGGAACTGGTGCAGTTTTACTAGGAGGGGAGCTGCATCTGTGCTAGTTCTGTCAACTTTCAGTGACTATAATGACATGGACTTTTCCAACTGATACACATTTGTCCACCTGGTGAAACCCATAAACTCTTGCTGTTCACAGAGAGGCTGTAGCATCCCGAATGACAGTCAGCAAATCAACACAAACTTCACTTGAGACCCAAATCACGAAGAGGACTGAATCCATGGGCTCCTAAGAGTGAGTTTGTATGCACTGTGTTGCTTTCTTTGTAAACAAGCAAACCCCAATCACTGCGTAACTTTATGTCCAGACAGTGGTTACTCAATCCTCTTGCCCTTTCTACTTCAAAACAGTGGCTGTATTTGGTCTGACTGAAAGAGTCTCTTATGGGAAAGGCACAGAAGGAAAAGGCAGGCTTTCTAGATCAAGAAGCAGTGCATGGATATACAAGAATGACAGGCTGGCTGAGCAGAAAATAAATTTACCGCTGAATCCCAGGCAGCTACAGACTTGTACCAAGTTTTCCTTTTACCTAGCTGGCAAAGTAGTCTGCGAGACAGTGCTTTACATCTCAAGCATATTGAGCTTTACACAGAAGACAGGCTATACCGGGGAGGCAGTCATCCTGAAGCATGTGCTCTTGTGATCTTTTAAGTTTGCATAGCATAATGAATATGCAGTAAATTTGGGGTTTTTTAACTATTTATACGTTTCCAGTGGTATATTAGTGTTCTGATTTTAAAAAGATTTGAAGGGAAGGAGATTTACACATGACATATAGGGGTTCTTCTTTAACTGCCCTAACATCCAGACAGCCTAGTTATGATATAGTTGTAGTGGGCCACAAATTACACTTTCATCTTGAGTGATCTTTTTCCAGATTTCTTCTTCTAGAAGTAGTTGGAATTGGAGGGTTTAGATTTATGAAATGTCTCAGAATTTGCATCCTTTATTTTTATTTAAGGCTGATCATGTGATTCATTTCCTCCAGCCCACGTGTATAGCTCTTCTGTACTTGCATCTCCTCAAAGACCATAACTAGTTATCTTGCTCTCCATTGGCAATAACCTGACAGGATTGTCAAAGTAAAGTACCTTATCAATATGACATAATCATATTAATGAATGTTAAGGACGTGACAAATGCTTTTTTATTCACTGATGTTCTTAATGGCCCTGTTTGACCTGTTTTTTCCATTGATCTTCAAGGATTGTCCCTTGCTCTCAACAAAGGCTACCTAAAACATGGAAAGCAGTTGTTTAGCCTCAGCAGTTAGGCTCCATCTGTGGATCAACTGTATCAATTTCCCATTCTGCAGCTACTCAGGATTCATCTCAGCTCCTTTTTACCTATTCAAATAGGAGGCATTCCTGGGAGGACTTCTGTGACCACAGAGATGCAGCGGGCAGTTCTGCTGCCACAGCCCAGATGATTAATCTGCTTGTGCTGAGCTGGGTGCTGAGGCCCTGGAATATGACAGTCACAGAAATCAAGGGGAAAGCTCCTATACACGTTTTCCACTCTCACAGCTGCAGTAAGAAACACTAAGAAAGTGGGATTTTTGGAATATGGGAGTTCAGGTGCCAGACACTGGTTGGGATGACCAGCATCATCTTGAGCTTCCTTTTTACATTCATCTCTGAATTTCTCCACTTTGCCCCCTACGGTATTTTTCTCCCAGTACTTGCATATTCTTTGTCTCCTTCTCCCCTCCATGTCATTGCTGCTTTTCAGATTTTGTTAATATTTCCGCAGTATCTTTAATATATATACTCTCTAGACAGACATGTAAAAAGTTTCATACCAAGAGCTTATAAATTATTCTGAAAATACTCTTACATGTCCGAATTTTTGGTAATTACATGTGAAAATGTTTGCAGAATTGCATTGATAAAGCAGCATATAGAACCATTTTTTGAAGGGTTTTAATATCTTTATATTTCATACCCTGCCTTCTTTTATTGTAGAGTTTTAGTTTTTCATAGTTTCCACCTGAAAGCCACCTGGTACTGGTTTCCAGTACGTGGTGTGTTTTAGCCTGAGGAGCGCTCTTGATGAGTCCAGCTGCACTAGAGAAACTTGAACAAGACAGGTAGTTCTTGTATGTGACTTGTTTTTGTTACCAGAATAATTTTTGTGTGTGTGTGGTGTGTGTGTGTGTGTGTGTGACTAAATATGAAACAGGAAAAGCAAGGGGAATCCCCTACCCCAGCTGCCCTACAAATTGAAACTTCTTTCTAAGTACCAGTGGGCAATACAGATCAGGATAACATCCAGTCTTTATCGGGAAGGCAAGGTTTGGAGAGAGAGAGAGGAAGTATTAATCAAAAAGGTATATGAATTTTTGAAGGACGTGCCATCAAGCTTGTTTTTCTGCCACCTCCCCTGGCACCATTAGTTGGTCTGACAGACACTACCTCTGCTTACAACCCTTCAGGCTTAGACTGTGCTAGCTTTGTAAGGTTTGTCAGTGAAGGTTTTTTGGCGATTGTGCCATCTGGTGGAGAAAAGGGGGTTTTTTCCATCTACAGCACGCAAAGAAAAGCTCTTAGAAATAAATGAAGACTTGCACAAACCCGTTGATGCCACTGGAAAAGCAGGACACAAACTAAATTCTGACTGCAGGTGGAGAAGCCATGCAAACTGTTGTTCTGTGCTTTCTTTGGTTCCAGTGAAGTATTAATATCTCAGTTATCTTTTGACTCCAGAGAAAGCAAGTGCATGGACTTTTTGGCATTCCTTCCTTCAGCTGGTTTCAACAGGGTCCATTTTAGCCTTTTAGTTTAGATCGCCCCTGTAATTTACTTTGAGAGAAACAGACGACAGCAGTGTTACTCACAAGAGGAAAATCCCAAATCCCCCGTTGTGGGTCTGTAAGATACTGCTGCATCGTGATTTGGCTGGCAGGAGACAGGCTGCAGTTTCCTCACGTAAGTAAAACAAGCCTCGCACAAACATACCCAAAAATGCAGTGCGGTGAGATATTTGAGAGCACAGGTCTTCTGGCTTTCAGGGCCAAAATACAGCGTGTCAGAAAGATTCATGAGAACACTTGTTTTCCCCAGTATCTGTGGTAGAACACAGACCATCCCTTTTGGAAAATAATTGCCTATCCCGAATCTTTAACTCATTCAGTGCGGGAAATACCACAATATCTAATTTTCTCTTTTGTACCTGACGGGGTGTAGGTGAAGCTACAGAGAATCATTGTCTTGGGCCTATCTTACCCTTTTCCTGATCTCTCATCAGCGACATTATCTACCATACCTGGTCTGCTCAGAGACACCTATCAGTTTTGGGGCTTACTCAGCTGCACAGCCACACTGAAATGGTTGCGTTTAATGGTGAGCTAGCGAAGATTCAGTATCCATTTATTTGGTAGGCATGCTACTTCACGGTCATCTGTTCCCATCCACCTCTTCCTGCCCTCTCTCTTATACTGTCACAGATATTTGTGCATCTATGGCATAAATTGGATAACATAATGTGGCACACCTGAGAAACTGCATTTTTTTTTTTCTGCAGGTTACTTTTCAGCCAGATCAGTTCCCTGAGGTAATCCTGAGTAGCTCCATGGCGGCTGGGCCAGGACACCACTGGAATGGTAACAGGCAGGTAGGCAGGGGAAAAGGTGGGATCTGCTTCAGCTAGCTTAGGCAGCAGTACTACTGAAGGTGAAGCTTACAGAAAGCTTAGCTGATTTCAGAGCACATCACTGCGAAAGAGGCGTCCCGTTCTCCTCCTTGTCTCCTCACTGCTGGCTGCAAGCTCTGATGGTGAGACCTTTTTTGAAAGCAGTGTGGTGTTGGATTGACTCGGCCACCATGCATGGTTAGGTGATGCAGCTGAGCCCATCTAATGCCCTGTTGAAACAATGGCCTTGCTAGGAGCTGTGCAATCCCAGCCGAGTATTCTTTTTGAGCTGGCTTTGGGCATATTTGACCACAGATTTAGCTGATTCAACAGCAGGATATTTACTTTTATTTGCTGCTAGTATGTCAGCTTGCTTTATCATGCAGTCACATGAGACATCACAAGGAAAGCAGCAGGAACGCAGATCTAGAAGCAGACAGCT
>BOSO01000921.1:0-45947 GCA_018403395.1 Gorsachius goisagi | reverse complement strand
GTGGAATGTGCCCACCTAAGCACAGTGGTCAGTATGCAAATATGACTATGAGCCAATTATCTTACCCCCATCAATAGTGAGCAGTCCAAGAGCCCTTTGAGCTCTCCTGCACGGCAGCGGGCTGCACGCCAGGATCTCCCCTTGAGCAGGGACACCTCTCAAGGTTACTCCTCGAGGTTGAGAGATTCCTTACCACAACAGATTCTCAGTAAGTGACTAACAGCATGCTAACTTTGAAATCTTAGCTAAGTGACATAAAGGATTGATTGTGCATATATAATCCTTTAGACATAAACCGTTGACCAAGTCTGGGACTAGGATTGGATCCAGCTGCACCTAGACTCCTCTCTGAGGGAGTTTAGAAAGCAAGGGGATCTTTTCTGAACCTCATGACTCAACGGGAGGGTCTCCCTGACAGTTTTCATCATCATCATCATCATAGAAGTTTTGTCTGACCCTGTCCTCTGTGCAGTAAATAACAGAGTGTACCTTGCCATCCAATTGTATAAACTATTGTCGCATTTACCACTGAACTTTGTTAACTCACTGTTTCACACCAATAAACCATATTATTTTTGCCTCCCCTCTCACTTCATCTGTGACAAAGACTTAGAATTATTGCATATATAATACAACTCAGTAAAGTTGAAGGAGTTTCTGAAAAAGTAATCTTGCTTTGTTTTCCCAAATTTGTAGCTAGACCAATATATAAGTGATTTAATAACAGTGCACGCAGCTTCACTAATATTTTTATGGACAGCTCAGCAAGAAAAGGAAACAAGGCTTACTTCTAAGATCCATTTTAATATGCTAATTCTGGCCTTAAGGCATGCAAAGAGTGTACATGTAAGCTTAACAAGATGGACAGAAGATAGTTGGCACCGTTTTGTTCACTGCCAAAGAGAAAATAACTGGAAACATCACTTCTGTAACTATATTTGAATTTTGGATTCTAGATGAAAAATTCTTGAGTCCACTTGTGTGATACCAAAATTGCTGCTAACCCCAACAACTGTAAGCAGACATACCTCAGAAGCTCTCCCCTCATTAGCTTTCCCATTCATTCTTGCAGATGCCAAAAGACCTTGGTAATTTGGATTATTATTTAATTATGTGTAGTATGTGTGGCTTCTCACGACCTAAACCAATAGCAGAACACTGTGGTGCAGACACAGAATTGCAAAAAAACCCAAATAAAATATACATTATTCACGAATGAGCAAGCACTGAAGGACAAATACTATATTACACCAGTACTAAAACTAACTTTGAGGTTTTTGAGCCTGAGCATCTGTTGTGTGTTGTATTTTAATTGGAGCTGCATAAAATCTGGCAGTTTTGATTCTCAAAGGTATGAGCAAGCATTTTCTTTACTTTAAATTCAGGCAGTTTCTCACACAATGCACGATTTGTTGCAAGTCCTTTTAACAAAAAAATGTTGACATAGGATTATATTTTGAAGATATCTGCAGGTACCCTCTGTAATTTACAATTTATAATACTTGTCAGTTAATGAGATTGGTACATATATTGGTTTTGTTTGAGTAAGACCCCACCATCCTGATACCTACAGAAAAAGTGTAAAAAACCTCCTTCGATCTCTGAGTGAAATTAAGACTGGAGATAGTGGCAACCAAGCCAAATTTTCAGGGCTTTTTAAGGGAATTTTTGACTACGTGTCAAGATTAAGGCTCCATGAAACTATTTTCATTTTACAGACTGAGAACCTGAGGGACAGAAGCTTATGACAGGACATCAAAGCTAGGATAATAATACAGACTTTCCTCCTCTTAAACAAGAACAACATAGGATCATAGCAAGCACATCTTGTACATCTCACATACATATTTCCACAGGAGTAAGCAGAGAAGCTGTGTATACATATGAGACCTGCACAAAGATCTGAATACAACTACAGGGGTGTTTCCCAAGTCATTCACAGAGACACCTCTGCAAGTAGCTTATGACCAGTCCTTTTCACGCAAACAGCGTATTTCCTGTGTTCGTTCAGGCAAAAAAATACAAAGCACTCCTTGAAGTAGCCACTGCAGATCATTTCTGACTTCAGATCTTTCAGCTAATTTAGAGATGCAAATAAAAATGCTACCACTGAGGGCTGTATGTATGGACCCATGACTCCTTGGAGTCACCATGTAGATAGACCAACAAATTAATTATATTCTTTCAACTGTATAGCCTTTATTCATTTCTGTCTGAACAAAATTCTGATAGTAATAGTCTAAATAGAGAAGCCACCTTAACGTTTGTTTGGTGGATTCTAGGAAAACAAACACAAGTTGCTAAGACGTAAAGTACAGTTTCATTCTTTTCTCCTTTCTAGAATAGTTTGCAAAGAACATGTTCAAACAGTAATTGCTTGTAGAAAATGCAAGAAAATTTTGAAATAATTTGTGCTGTGTGACACTTCCCTTATGAAGTGAGAGACATGTAATATTCTGGTGCTATTTTTTAATTAAAGCCAAAGAGCCATCTTGATGGATTTTTTTCTTCCAATAATGTACAAGTCATCCCCTACAACAAAATAACCATAAGGTAGATTTGCATTAGGATCTGCATAGATAGTGAGCTAAGTCTCAGATTTTTTCTAAACTTTCCATTCCAGAATTTCCCCTCAACTAAGAGGTATTCTGTCCAGCACACAAAGCAGAGGGATAGGCACAGTGAGAGCACTGGCTAATTTTTTATTAGTCCGAGTCAATACCTTATCCTTGAAGCCAAAGTCAAGGCACCTATGCTGTTTTGCATCTATTGAAACCTTTCCCTCTTTGACTTGCAACCTAGAATACGACTCCAAATAATGATACTTCATGTGATGTCAAAGGAGCTAAGTTGGGAAATGTGCCTTGTTTGATCACATGGCCAAGAAATACCCAAGAGACATGCTGATGAGCCAACACTACAGTCTGCTGGAATTTGATAATGAAAATGAGGCTGTCAGACACTGATAAGCAGCCATTTAAATGAAAGGCAAAATCAGTCATTTTACAGAAACTCTTTTATACTCAGGAAAAGGGATCATCAATAGCTTTGATTCTTTTCTTTTAAGGTTTTACTTTAATAATTGGTGTGTTTAGGACCTGTACTTCTGCCTGCATTTTTATTTCCAGCAGTAACACTGTGTCTTTCATCACTGGAAGACTTTACACAAATAGAATTAAGGTCAGGTTTAAGTCCTGTATCTTTCAAATGCTCTCTATATGGGAATCATATAGACCAGTGCTCATCTACTACTATGAGGATTTAAGCTATTTGCTGTTATTTGGCTAGTTACTAAGAAGTGTCCTTCCGCTGTACTGTCAGGAAGCCAGCCAGCCATCAACACAGAACCAATCAGTGATGCTGATGATGTTGATCTAAGGCGGTGGGACCAGAACCAGCAGCCAAGATCTGTACACTACACTATCACTAACTTGCTCTAGGATGCAAAGATTGACAGTTCATCCTGCTGGACTGAGGTCTCATTTGTTTATATCGTGTCATCCAAATGGTAATGAACCATATACTCTATTACATGCATGCATAGTAGCTTATACACTGAGAACCCAAGTTTCCCAGGAGGTTTCAACACATCGTAGTGTAACAGTAAATGGCCCAAGACACCACTCCCTGCTATAAATTAAATCAGTGGATTTCTCACTTGTTTACTTTTAACAGACAAATTTCTCACAAGTGCTTAACAATAAAGATATTTAAAAGCACTAAATGGTCTGACACAAACATACAATTTCTATAGCTACCTTCTTTGCAATGAGGAGACCTCAGTGTATGTGATCATTCATTAAATTCCTCTTTTGATTCTTGGTTCAGTTCCTTGTTCATGTTCTCATGTCACAGATTCCATGCATAGAAGCAGACAGAAATTAGGGATTTTTCCTAATTGAAATCTCTCACTCTCAGTATAAAGTCAAAACCTGCAAAAAATAAGACATGCTTCAGAACTTATTTTCACTTTAGCTACAAGGAATATAAACTAGGAATATATTTTTGTTGTAACAGGACATCTGCACTCTTCATAGCAATTTGGCAAATTACAAAACCATGAATGTTCCTAACTTATTCACAGTTTTTATTTTGCACGTACCTAGTGTATCATCACAGGTTTCCCATATATCCAGATGAAATATAAGTAGCTTTCACTTCCACAAGTAAAAAGAGGTTTTTATGATAGAGGAATATTCTACACAGCACCTTGTTTAAAAGCTACAAAACCAGATAGGCTAATAGATTCTTCAACTACACTGATGACTTTTCACAAGTTTCTTGGAGCAGCCATCATACAGATGGTACTCCACTGTCACCTGTGTTAGACTTGCAGATCACCTTCCCTTCTAAGACTGTCTCCTTCTGTAGATCTTTTTCACCAAATTTCTTCTTCAACAAGTAGAAAATCTATTGCTTTTAGAACCTTCCCCAGTTTTGACTGCATTCTTCAGGACCCAGTCACAACCCAGACTCTGCAACGTTACTCACATAGGCATAAAAACCAGAAAAAAATGATCCTAGCAGAGAAATATTTCCCAAGCTTTACTGTGTTTCAGAGTCCGTCAGGACACCAGTGACACATCAAGGATGTGTTTGCCTTCACCAGTGACTGTTTTCTGGCAATTAGGATATTCCAGCTGCAGGCTCCATGCCCATGATGACATTCCTCTCACTGGAGTGGATGTCACTCTGATTATGCTCCACAGGCACTTTGCTATGATATCTCACCAACCTTCTAATTTACCTTGAAATATGCATACCAACTTTTTTTTCATTTTATGTTTTTAATCTTCCTCTTGATAGCTCCTATAACAGACTTTGAAACGTTTTTTTTTTTTTTTTAGTTTTATGAATTATCACACTCTGCTTTATCCCAAAACACACTGTGCAGAAGGAGAACTATCTACAGATTTCAAGTGCTTCCAGCATTGAACAGCCACTAAGGGAAGACATAAAATGTCTGTGTACTTTACTGCATCTAACTGTCACCATTCAGCACATTAATTTTTTCACCTTGCTGTCTAGTCTGTCCTGCTGATAGAAGCCCACAAAAGATGACAACAATTCTTGCAACTGCAGCTGTAGCTTTTTACATCTTTTTGTATCTAACCTCCTCTGAATTTGCTGCCCTGGAGATTTTAGATGTGGCTCTCTGACTACCAAAGCAGAAAATAAAAACTATGTGTAACTTCAGTTATAAAAAGCTTATCTGATTTTTATGTCGAAAGGTTTTGACCATCATTCTAGAAGAAAACATTTGGAACAGTTTTCATCCAGGTACTTGAATTATGAAAAGAAGGCAAGAAGAACAAGGGAAAAAAGTCATTATTCATGTGAGTAAACCACTAGAACTTGGGTCTAGTACTTTCTGAAATTAAAGGAGTTGTGTTTTACATATACATAGAAAAAAACCAGTTGGAAAGTTTAACATAAATATGACAGTGTACATGGAATAAGTAGAGAAACATTGCAGACACATTTTCCTGTAAAAGTTTCCTTAAAATCTGGACTCTAGCTAAAGAAGATGAAGACAGCAGTGGAGACTGACATATGATGTGTCTGTCTGGCTGCAACACACAAAACCCCTTGTATTTGCATAATTAAAAAAAAAAACCTGCACAGATTTGGGGTAATTTTGGGTACAGGTGGTGACTTATATGTGTATGGTGACTGGAGGATGATTTTTAACTTATACATAGTTATGTTAACTGCAGCTACAAATTACCCACACTTGCAGAGGCATATTTGCATTTTTAATTATTTGTGCACAATATTGAAAATCTGGACGCATAAATGCCTATCCTTTTTAAGAGTAAGCAAAAGAGGATTTCCCTTTAGTTTGTTAACATTTCAGAACACAGAGATGCAGCTTAGAGAACAAAAACATTGATAAATGAAAGAATAAATAATGACATGTCACTTCAGGAGAAAATTGGCCAGAGAGAATTCCATTTAGTTTCTGTTTCATTTTGGTTTTTCATTTAATTTTCATTTCCAACTTTAAAAATCAAATTTGGGCAGTATTTGATTTTGGTGAGAAAAAAAAAAAGAAAGATGAAGAGGGAGAAAGACTAAAAAAAAAAAAATCTCCACTGTTTAATTTCTTAATTTCTCAATATCAAATGGACGAGGTAGAGGGGAAAAAAAAAAAAGATGACATACTACAGTCACTGAAAAAGTACTTGATTCTTACAGGCTAACTGTTCAGTACTTCTGGGAGATCAGACCTTTACTGGATGCTTAAGTAGGACACCTGAAATCAACAAATGTTAAAATTTGGGCTTGTGTGTTTATTCTAGAAAATTTCTGTTTTCCTCTGATATCAAGGAATGTGTGATGCAGAAAAAGAAAATCCCCAAATCCTTTGTGTTATAAAATACACAATAATAGTAATAGCTTATCACAAACACAGGGAAACTTCAGATAGAAGATGGATAAAAAAATGGATAAATATTGCAACAGTAATTAGTAATTAATTAGATCCCAAACAAGGCTATTACTTTTCTACATTATAAGCAACACACATATTTGTAGAAATTCTAATAATTTCATGACACTGGGAACTTGTTTAAGTTAAATTGCCTTTGTAAACAAGGGAAGAATTACAAGACTTCTTTAGAAGGAAAAGCTTTTAGATGCGTTGCTATTTCACCTTATGTCCAGTAACAGAGAATTACTGGCAAAAGTGAATTAGAGAATACATACAAGAAAAGAATATAATCTCCAGTTCCAAGTTTTGAGGAATTTTATGGGTCATCAACACAGAGTCATCATTCATGTCCATATCCCCAAGAACATTTACAGACAAGTGATGAGCCTGAGCTTTGTTACTCTTCAGTAACATCTATCCAGGAAATAGATTAATCTATAATTTTTAAGGCTCACATTGCAAAGAGGAAAAAAATATCAATACTTTGCCTCTGACGTAGAATAAATTAGAGACAAGTCAGTAAAAATGTATTGCGGGGGGGGGGGGGAGACTTCTTTAAACAAAAAGCTAGATAAATAAAAACAATAAAAGCTCCAATCTGGTCACTCAGCTCTGCTCAAGGTACTTTTTCTATTCTGAAGCCTAAATGTAGAATTGAATCTGATTCTAGGGAGGATATCACCTACTCTGACAGCCCACCGAGGGCAAATTCACAGCGTGTCCTTTTTGGAAAAATGGCTGGTAAGTCAGGGGTGTTGGGGGGGCGGGGGGAGGGTGGTGGTGGTGTTCAAACTGTCTGAGAGGTCATTTTCCCCCAAACTTGAAACAATCATCACCCGTGTTAAACTGTAGCAGAGACACTTTTGAAACAAATTAGAAGTCAGCTTGAAAGAACTAAAGAAGCAAGTAAATATTTAACAGTGGGGAGAGAGAAAAGGTAAGAGAGCAGCATCAAAACTTGGTCTGAAAACACCAGCAGTTGCTCTGCTGGCATTGCTATTTCTGTGGAATACTTGGATCAGTTATAGAGGGGTGCTGAGAAATCTGGGTTTATTAACATTCTGCAAGCATCTAGCATTACGGTTTATTATGTGCTATTGCTGATACTGATCCTGAATGTACACTTCATTGAGTGCTGGTTAATTATTGTCATTAATAAATCAACTACTTTGATCCTGATTTGATTAAAACTATGTGAATTGAGCAGTTTTCCTCTATGATCAGCTCCAGTAAAACGTAGTGCAGCTTAAAATCTGATTACCTTTCTTACCACTCCACATGGATCCCCAAAACAGTACATCTGCAGATAAGCATTGGTAAAAATACCAGCTTTCCAGCTCTGCTCCCGTATCAGACTTGTAAGGAAATCTTTACACCAGCTTTACATGAGGAGCTGATTGCGCTTTGCTGGGACATATGACTGGCAGAGTAAAGACCACCATAATGGGTTTATAAAAGACTTGATAGGCTAGGGGTTCAAGTCCTTGCTGGAAATGGTTTTGCATCTTTCTTGAAATACTGTAACAAAATGTCTTGATTTTCAGGAAGTAAAACAAATTACTCTTCACATGTAATTTGACTTATTGACCCAGAGCAATTTGTTGATTCCTGAGCATTGTGCAGATTTGTATGTTGTTTAGAACATGCTTTGTATAAACACAAATTATCAGATTCTTCTCAATTCACATTCACTGAGCAGTAGACTAAGGACTGCAACAACACAAAAAAACCTTTCCCTGCTCATTTACTTTTTATAAAACAAGTTTTTTTAACTGTTGTAAGACTACATTATGCCAGTGATATTCTATAGTATACTAGAAAAAAATCCCTCTTTTTGACTCTTCATTATTTCTACTGTCACCCTATTCACTTGCTCTTTCCATCCACTCTGATAAAGGCTGATTATTTGCCTTCAATAAATCATGCCCACTGACAAGGCTGGCAACTTGGTGCTGATTGCTACCTGTGATCCAGAAGTTCATGATTACAAAACTGTTTTCTTCTAATCTGTCTTTCTGGAATGTACCAATAAAATTACATCAGGGGTCAAAAACTAAACAAAAGGCTAACTGGTCTCTGGTATTATTTTATCTAATAAAGACATTAACTTTATCCGTTTCCAAGTTAAGATAGTTGTGAGTTAGAGGAGACTGACATCACAATTAGATTTGCTATCCTGAGCTTGTTATAAACCACATCCCTGTAAGATTTAACATCTTTTTTTTTTCTGTGTAGTAATGAGGTTTGCTTACAGAAAACAGAGGTATTTTAAAAATGCAGTTATCTTCCTTCCAAAGAAAAATAAAAGCTTGTTTCATACAGAAATATAATTTTGGTGTTTGTTCAACATGTCAGCGGTATTTTCTAAAGAAACAGAGATAATTTCTCTTCCTACAACAGCAGCATTGTCATTTGACTGACCTCTGGAGAACATCATCAAGTCATGTTTTTGACCTTGTTACAAATGTCTCTGCTGAGCATCTGAATGAAGTGAGTTGTTTCTAAGAAAACTATGAAGATGAAGTTTTGCTGTTCTAAGGGACAGACATATAATTTAAGTACTTAAAAGGAAGAGGTAAAGAGAGAAAGAACTATAGTAGCCTAAGAACTATAAAAGCTATAATGACTGAAGAACTAATCAAGGATGTCAACAAGTTGTTCTGCTAGGTAAATAAAAAACCCTGCCTCACTAGTCCATGCACAACTGTTGAATAAAGACTGAAAAGTTATCTTTGTTGCATCACAGAGTGAGTTTACATTTCAAGTAACATCTGCATTTAGGAACTCCCATGGTAGTGAAAATATTTACATTTGGGTAAAAGTAAACCAGCAGGCTGATATGTCAGTTGGAATAAGTTAGCATGGCCTCACTGACAAAACCAAGCAAAATCTAAGTCACTGAGTGAGAGATTTGCTGTAAATCATGGAAAAAATATGAATTGTGCTGTTTTACAGAAGCATTGCAAGACCAGCGCAAGAAAGGAATAACTGTTTCAGTTTTTTCTTACAGATTTTCCTTACTGTATCTCCCATCTAGGAACCTGCATCCTTCGTCAGACACATCATGTGCATTACTTTGGTCAGGCACTGATGACTGAAGTCATCAGGTGTGGAGAGAGGAAGAAAGAGCTATACAGAGCACAGCAGCGACAAATGGGAGTGCTGGAAGATAGGTGCCTCAGTATTATATTTTATCTGCTTGTTCTACATGCAAGGACACAAGCACTGAAATCTATCCAGACAGAAGTAGATACCACTTGCACCAGGAAACTTCTAATCCCTGTCATCTTCTAACAATCTTTTCTATGGCCTGATATGAATTTCCTAAAAGACCTTTGACTCTGCTCGCTACATAGGTGTGCAACAAAAGCCACAGGAGGCAATTTGTCTCATGCTCAACTTTATGGGCATTGCTGCATAGTATCCACTGGTTCACTAGTGTCTCTCACAGTTTACAAGTTGCACTTAGGACCTAGAAAGGGCATTCAAGCACAGGTTGCAAAAATCTAAGACTCCAGCAGAAATGCTCTTAACAATCCCTGAAACTTCCAGCAGCACAACACTATATTGTATAGACATTTTCAAGAGCTAGAAATATTATTAAAAGTGAAACCTGGAGCTAATTCTTTGCCAGATAATAATAAAATTTGTAAAATATGCCTTAAAACTACATTTTTGGGTTGCACATTTTGGTTTTTTTTACAATGAAGAGAAAATAAAATAGCTTAATTTGTCACATAAATTCTTAGCTACGCACTTAAAACACATGGGTGAAAGAACAATATCAGTAAAACGGGATACAAAGTAAAGAGATAGAATGTCAGATTAGGTAATGTAAAGTATCAATTATCAAAACAAAAGTACAGAAATAATGGAAATAAATTTCAGAACCAGAAGACAAAGTGAAAACAGAGAGTTTTCCCAGCTCCTCAGCCATAAAAATGCAGCGGACCTACTGTGAAGCCAAGTATGAAGTTATACAAACAGAAGCAACAAGAAGAAGGGATTATTTTAATCTGAATGAGTTGAGTGAAATGAAATTTGGGGGACAGAGTAGGGATTTTTAAATAATTCCATAGGTAACAGTTATTTGCTTTTCTTAGGTGCAAAGGATGTGCATGCATCTCCTGGGGTTTTGCATGCATCTTTATTTCATGCGCCAGTTGACAGGGATACATGAGAACTGTGCAACTTCTGCTACTTAAAATTACATGCCAGAATATCTTGATGATGGAAGAGTGGTGGTATGGGGTCAGGGCAAGGAGGTGTGGAGAAGATACAAATCTTCTGGCATCACTTTGTTAAACAGTATACATCCTTCTGCCTTTTTTTTAAGGGTGGAACATGAGGTGTCTTCTCAGGAATTCAGTCTGAGGCATTGTGAAAGGGGACTACACTTTGTAGTATAGAAGGTTAATATGAACCTGTCTAAAAATGAAATGTGGCAGGTGTAATCAGTCCGCATCCAGACACAGCTATGCAGCAACTTGGATAGAATTTTCTCCAGCAGCCCACGCACACCCAGCACACTGCACATGGTGAATACAAAAATCAGAGTAGCTGAAGAGCAAATGTTTGTCCCTTCTTATGCCACCATGTGGCAGAGCACAGCTGCATGCAACACTATGCAGTTGAATGTGTATTAAAATGCCAGTGCTCTTAATTGAATTACTGTCTTCAATGACACGCTGAAGTGCTGTTGCCTGAGCTATAATACTCTTTCTTACAGTCTACGAATGGCTTTGACTTCATGGTTGCAAAACGAAAGTCTATTCTTTAGGTATGTGAAACATGTACAGAGGATAGGAAAAAAAAGAGTTCTTGCCTGTGTTTAGTAATTGTGGGTATGAATGTACATAGAATGATATGATCACACTTCTGTTTTCAAAAAGGACTGCCTATATCTGCAATTCCATCACTGAGTATCCCATTACACTTGCAATGATTTCAGCCTGTGGGTGGACTGGAGATGAAAGATGCTGCACCCACAATGTGAAGAACCAACTTTAACCCTTCCGGACTCACAAGTTTGTCAGATATCTTGGAAACAATTGGCAGAAATTGCCTTAATATTTTTCTTATTTTAGAAGAGAGTAACACAATGTTTTAAGTCCTCAACTATAACTAAAATAATATTTTTGTCTGAAGTGACTTGTGGATTTCCTTTGTAGTGTTATATCCCCGGTCCAAAACAGGGACTGGCTGAAGATCGCAGTTCCCTCATGGCCATTCCCTGGGGAAACTAGGGCATGATCAGGAGATGATGCCTGCATGTGGCACACCCAGCCCCAAAATACAGCTCAGAAGGGGTTAGGTCTTCCAGTTTAATTGTAGCTGAGACCACCAATTGTTTGTCACAAGATGAGGTCCCAGACACAATATAAATTATCATGTAATATCTATGCCTCCAGTGCAGGGCCATGACTTGTTTTTCAGTAGGATGCTTTGTAAAACATGCTTGAAAACTAGGTTTGTCTATTCTGCCTCTCTTTCCCTAGATTTTAGCAATCTTTTTTTTCCATAGCTTTCTAATCTGTTTTTCTCACCTTCACCTGAAAGGTGACTACTTTGGAGGGATGAATGATGAGATCTCTATGGTGTCTGAGACAGTTCTGGATGAAAGATGCTGCAGGAATGCAAGTCATTACCAGTGCTGTATTCCTCTGTATTATGGTGGTTTAGCCCTATTATATTCTCTGATTTTTATTTGCCAGCTCTTTCCACACATGATCTCTTCTTTCAGTCATGTCTCTCTTCTCTACTTGTGTTTACCCTGCAGTCTTTTCAATCAATCTCTTCGCTACTCATTTCCTACTTATAAACCCACTGTGTTTCATGGCAATTTAAAGTGACAGTAATGAGGACAACTCTCTAACTATGGGCTACAAGAAAAAATCCTTTGGAATTTACCAACACGTAAAATACAGAGATCAGTTACACCAAAGAGTAGTAAAATATGTCAGAGAATATGCATTGAACCTACACCCAGAGTGTAGGCTAGAAAGCAGGAAGTAGACGCAGCAGTACATACATTTTTTTGTTATGATAAACAAGAAAAATAGTTTCTTGCTACCCTGAATTAGACGCACATTTTAATGCAGCTGGATACTTTTGCCCTCTTTCCTTCATATTGTTGTGGTTTAACCCAGCAGGCAGCTGAACACCACACAGCCACTTCGCTCACTCCCCCTGCCTCAGTGGGATGGGAGAAAGAATCAGTGGGAAAAAAGTAAGACCCGTGGGCTGAGATAGACAGTTTAATAAAACAGCAGAGGATAATAATAATAATAATAATAATAGACTATAAAGAATGTCCAAAACAGGTGATGCACAGTGCAATTGCTCACCACCTGCTGACTGAAGCTCAGCCCCAGCAGTGATCATTGTCCCCCATGCCAATTCCCACCGAGCTTGATGTCATATGGTCTGGAATAGCCCTTGGGCCAGTTGGGGTCAGCTGTCCTGGTTGTGCCCCCTCCCAGCCTCTTGTGCCCCTGGCAGAGCAGGGGAAGCTGAAAAAAACCCTTGAGCAGAGTAAGCCCTGCTTAGCAACATCTCAAACATCAGTGCGTTATCAACATTCTTCTCATCCTAAATCCAAAATGCAGCACTACTCCAGCTACTAGGAATCATAGAATCATAGAATAGAATCACTTTGGTTGGAAAAGACCTTTAAGATCATCGAGTTCAACCTTTAACCTAACCCTGCCATCCCACCACTAAGGAAGAAAATTAACTCTATCTGAGCCAAACCCAGGACACTTATTTAAGCAGTTTCTTTAGTTTTTGGTGATGTTATCAATTTTCAAAAGGGAAAACTTAAAATGCGATCACCAACAGACAATGGATTCTGGGCTTTATTTCAATCCATTTCATCAGGTTAAAAACAAAACAAAAGGAAAAAAACCCACTTTCCTCAAGATCAGTGTTTCTCACTCTGGCATCGTTACAGGTTTCCCTCACCTTCTTCTGAAGCATTTGATGTCAGTCACAGCAAGGCTGTGCTGCGGTAGACAAGTGACTGGTTTGATGCACTGTGGCAGTTCCTATACTCCCAAGAGATATAGTCAAGAAAAGAGCAGGAGCTCTTGCACTCACGAATAAGACTTTGCTCAAATAAAAAATTCATTTTAATCCTACTGCCAACTTCCCCCTGCTAAAAAATACCTCCTCCCCTCAACCTGCCCCGAAAAGTTACACATTTATGGAGAATTGTAATAATTCTTTTCATATCAGAGCTCCAGCTGTACAAAATGATTTTAAATGGAGCTGTGTGCCTCTCCTAAATTAATAAATACTGCTGTTTGAGAAGAGGGATGAACAGGCAAGTAAGCCTGGCCTCACTTTAGGCTCAGAATTGCCTGTTCCTGCGTAGCTGCATGCAGGTGAGCTCACTCAGCACTGCTGCCGCAGTGCTGTAGCTACAGCTCCCAGCAGTACACACATCACTGTCTTGCATCTTACTCTGCACAATCACTCCCCTGTAGATTGCCCTAGGCTCAGCTTCACTCATGTATGGCAGTGTTGCATCCAGATCTAGAAATACATCCCTGCTCTACACATGAAGAAAAGAGAATAGTGAGGATGGTAAGCCAGAAGAGAGCACGCAGGAAGACTCAGCAGCAGCTGAGTTCTAGATGCAATACAGCTTAGCTTGAAAAGCAAAGGAGAAATGCATGATACTCCGCTTTACTATGCTGCTGTCACCTGCAACCAATATTTATTTCTCTGCCAGATGACTGCTGTAAGATGATAATTTTATCCCAGTGTTCACTGCAATTATGCCAAAGCATCCTTGACATAGGAAGGTGTCTGGTTTACAAAACACTGTGGCTGGGGCCTGGTTTTAACTGTCTAAAACAATATAGAGCTTACCAAAACAACAACAACAACAAAGTCTTGCAAACATCTTGTCTGAGAGGTTTCACCCTAACAGCTAGAATTGGAGCTGATGCTTAACAAAGAATGATTTTGGCAGGGCTTTGCTTTTCTGCACTCTAGGTGGGAAATCAATTAGAGGTTTTATTTTCCTTTTTTAAGAATAAAATTTCAAGGAATAAGTAATCTCTGTTTTAGTCAATGCTACCATTTTGAAAGGGATTTGTAGCATAGATAAAACATTGCAATCAGACCCAGAAGCCACTGGCATAAGAAATAGAAACACCACACCTGGTTTCTTTCAGCATACTATGTAAACTGTGTATCCCCTCAACATAAAAGTCCTCAAAGCTACGGTAGCTCTTAAATATAGCTTTTCCACTTATTTTAATTGATTAATAAACATTCCTCCCTTTCAATTCTTGCTTAGATTATGAACTCCTCAGGACTGGCCCAGGTTGCACATTCATACAGTGCTTACTCTATGTGGACATTTTCCTCTCATGATTTTGGGAGCAGAAACCATGTACAGCAGGGAAATTCTAAAGAGTCTAAATACACATCTAACTTCCATTAAATGGAATTTTTTTGAATCAATATCTTGTAGGTCCTTTTGAGTACAATAGCTTCAGAAAGTGTAATTATTGACTTTGAGAATGAAGAGGGGAATGGTCAGGGAGTTGGACTAGATGATGGTGTAGGTCCCTTCCAACTGAACTGTTCTATTCTATCAGAATAACAAATTAGAAAAAATGTAGGTGGGGTCTAATTGCAGGGATCTTCTAACTTCTTATGAGCGGGCAGGATACCTGAATACCAAAGCATTTATTTTGGACAAAATAAAGTACTAATTTGTTGGTTTAGACAGGTAATAAAAAGAAAGGCATATAAACATAAATAAAGAACTCCAAAGTAATTACTTTTGTGTTACAGTTTTCTTTTCCAATAGAGAAAGAGATGGAAATGTATTAAGCTTTACAAGACTCCTAGAAAATATGTATAAAACACACACACATATAAAAGAGTATTTGATATTTGAGATTTTGATACACAAATATAATTATAATGCATATGCTTACTGCATATGCCATAAATAGTACCTTTCTTTTGCTTCAACTGCAGCAGCATCATATTTTGCTAAAAATAAAATACCCTTGTACTTATACTTCTACATCATCGATCAAATAAATTAAGATGCATATTGATCCTTTTGAAGAATAGGGATAGCGACCACAGTAATATTTCCAGAGGCTTTGGGCAAAAGAGGACAGATACAGGGCTTTGAAACATGTTCACTTAGAGTCCCAATTGCCTTGAAGTATGATACAAACACTTTTTTAACATATGATTCAGTATCCACAAACAAATTAAAGATATGAAAATAATGGCTTTTTCTGGAAATACAGTTCTTACCATTTACTTCCAATTCTCATCTACTTTTTATTATTTTAATTTCTATTTTTTACTATGTAAGCAAAAAACTTAATTGAATGGTGTTTTCCTTCTTAGGTATCTTACCACTTCATCCAAAGACCCTATTTTCCAAATCAGTTTCATCCTCCCTTCCTCCTCAGTTGAAAAAGCAAACTATCAGTCCTAGCTATTTTCAGCATTTAAACCATAGGCTCCCAACGCACCTCCCAACTCAAGTGCTTGAAAGCCGTCCTTCTTCAAATGCAATACAAGAGATGTGAGGGTAATATTCCATTGGGACAGCTTGCCAGAGAAAACAAACATCAAACTGACTCAGTACTGTGAGAAATTGTAGACTGAAAAATAGTCAGTCTCATGGTAAAAGTGCAATGACATGTTAATGTAGCAGTGATAGAAAACAATCTCCAGAAATCAAACAAATCCATATCTAAGCTGGGAGCTACAGGGAACTTCACTGCCTCCCCACCAGGGGACCACATGTTAGTCTCTAGGCAGCATGAATTCACCTGCTATGTGCTAGACAAGAAGAAAGTAAAGGACAGTAAAAAAAACAACCACCACCAAAAAACCACCAGCAACAATTTGCATTGTAGCTTATCAGGGTCATCTGCAGTACCTTAGTGGTACAAAATAAGGAGACACATACCCTTTTAAAACAGCTGCTAGCTACATATGCTTCCTTTCAAGAACATGATCAAACTGGACGCAAAGCTGTAAAGTCCTTTAATCACACCTGGATAGGAATACAGAGAGAATAAAAAAATTTTGCATCTTTTACTTTCATTTTTGTTCTAGTGAGCTATGACACCTACTGTTTCTAATCCATCTTTCCTCTTACCCAGAAAATTATTCACTATATAGATACACACACACTCATGTAATCACAGTAATTATCTTTAAAAACTGAGTAATGTCCTTGAAATGGAGAGCTTTCATCTTTGTTTCATTGAACTAGGATTTTAAGCAACTTCACATACCTTTAAATTTTCTTTAGGCAAGCCCTATTCCTTTGCAAAGTTTTTCTTTAGACAACAAAGCTGTAAGGAAGCAGGCAAAGAATTGTGTGTGACTTTTTTCTGAGTTCTGTGTTATTTTGAAAAGCCTCAGAGGCATTGCTGGGAAGGAAGGAAATAGCAAACAACAATAAAAAAATATAGTGTCATTAAGGACATCTGAAATGACATTATCAATGTTAAGGAAATGTCTCAGTAGTGCGTTTTTAAAGTCTCATCATTTCGGAATGCCACTGATAAATTCTCATAACTAAACGGTACTGCAGATACAGCACTTTCCAGCTAGTCTGTGCACAAACTTTGCACCAATTGAAATTTGGGGTTGGTACAATAGATTTAATTAGGAAGACAGAAACAATTGTGTACCCACGAATAAATCTTTGTAATAGTGACTTTACATTGATCTTTTCACACAGGCAAGAAATCAAGTTATGCTACATTGGTATAAATCAAATTATAGTGAAAGTCTTGGAGAATTCATCAATGGGTATGATCAATTTTTTAAAAAGTACATCTCTGAGGCGAAAGTTTGCGCATCTTAGTTCAACCTAGTAATCAAAGAATATGTTAGAAATCATTATGATTTCTTTCTTTGCTTTTTGCTCTCCTGTCCTGGGATAGAGTTAATTTTCTTCATAGTAGCTGGCATAGCGCTGTGGTTGGGATTTAGGATAAGAACATTGGTAACACCCTGATGTGTTTGCTATTGCTGAGCAGTGCTGACACAGAGTCAAGGCCTTTTCTGCCTCTCACCCCACCCCACCAGCAAGGAGGCTGGGGGGCACACAAGAAGCTGGGAGGGGGAACAGCCAGGACAACTGACCCAAGGGGTATCCCACACCATATGACGTCATGCTCAGTATATAAAGCTGTGGGAAGGAGAAGGAAGGGGGGGACATTTGGCATTTGTCTTCCCAAGTCACCATTACGCATGATGGAGCCCTGCTGTCCTGGGGATGGCTGAGCACCTGCCTGCCAGTGGGAAGCAGGGAATGAATTCCTTGGTTTGCTTTGCTTGTGCACATGGCTTTTGCTTTACCTGTTAAACTGTCTTTATCTCAACCCACCAGTTTTCTCACTTTTACTCTTCTGATTCTCTCCCCCATCCCACTGCGGGGGCGGTGAGCAAGTGGTTGTGTGGGACTTAGTTGCTGGCTGGGGTTAAATCACAACATCTCCACACTCTTCCCCACAAAGAAATTACGGAATTCATGGAACTCCTACATCAAGAATATTATGAATGTAAGTGCTGAATTCAAAATATTTTGCATTGTCTATCCTAGTGTACTTGGTTGTATCTGACTGTATTTTTGGTGTCTTGTGCTTTACGTCACTTCTATTTTATGTTTCTTCTACAAAACTTATATTTAAATCTTGCAGCCCTTCACCTTACAGGGAAAGAAAACAGATTACCAGTTCTACTGTGCCCTCCAATTCACAAAACTCTGTAGAAGTACATTATTGTTAATAAAATCCTTATTGTTCTGCTTCCACTATAGGAAACAAATAGGGACACAAGTAGCAGAAAGGGGCAGAAGGGTTAGAAATACACAGCAAGAGCTAAAGGGACACAATTTTCTTAGGGAATAAAAGGTGCATCTCTGTGTGATCTCTCAGTTCTTCCTGCCATCACCACAAGCTGACCTCTGTGCTTTCTTTTCATTGTGAATATGCCCCAGCTAGGTCAATGTTATAATTCCTTCTGTTTGCAGGTCTCCCACAGAAAGATTAGCTACCAAAGGCAACTCAAAACAGTAGGAATATTTTCTAAAACAACTGAGACAAAATCCAGGTTAGGAAGCAGACAACCCAGTTTTCACCTCAAGGTTTGACTGCAGCTAAATATAGATTACAGAGGGTTGAAAGATGTTACTTTTTTCATTCCTTCCATTGTTAACATTTTTTATTACTATTTATTAATGCTAAGGTAAGGAAAAAAACCCAAACGCAAATATTTTTCATTACTGTGCTATACAAATGTTATAGGGTATTTGCTGCTGAGAGCAGAAAGGCATGGGCTAGGCAGAATACATTGTGGGCAGGCATAGTCTGCACAATGTATCTCTAGAAGAGTCAACACTTCCACTTTTCTATCTTATTCTTGCCACTCTTCATAGGACAAAAAGAAAAAAGGTTATTTCCTCAAACAAATATTAAACAATTTTGTTTCTTTAACTATGAAGTCCTCAGAATCTTCAAGTAATATCTCAGAGCCCATATTACAACTCTAGATAATATATTTGCCTTTACTTTCTCCTAGCTGTACATCTATGCCTTTGCCAGTTACCTTCACTGTCTGTGGTATTTTTGTGGACTTGAATGTTCTTGTTAAGCTTGAAATAAAGCACTTGAACCTCCACTGGTTTTAATGGAGCATGTCTTTGCAACCATCTATTTCTACTCGTCTGGCACATGCTGGCATTTGTTCAGCATAAGAGCAGTATTTACTCTGTGCCAAAACAAAATTAAGTAGTACACTGTGATCTCACCCATGGTGAGGGACTTATGGTACAAGGCATTGTGCAAAAACAGAATAAATTACAAGACTGGCAAACTCACAGAGCAAAGAGACAAGATGAGCTAAGAAGTGAGGGAAGAAAAAGAACACGTTGGAAAAGATTCAGGGGTCTACTATGGGATGTTGAAACTGAATTGCCAATGCCTTAACTATTTCAAATTTTGCTGTCTTTGACATTACCAAAATTTCCTTTCCCCTTTTCTATTCCTTATCCATTCCCCTAAAGCGGATGATGATTTTTTAGCTATCAGGATAAGACACTTTCCTGAGAAACTCAGTCCTTTACACCTATCTCAGCATTGGCTTATTCAAAACAAAAAATATTCTTCAGGTTCAGCCATTTAACACATTCCACATTCAGCAGCAGCAATCTGACAAACTGTACTTAGTCATCCTCCTTTGAGCTTGGGAAAGGGATCTGACAGTTGGATCTTGACTCCTTCTCCTGAAACATTTTCCACATGGGTGGAATAGAATTCACCTAAAAAGATAATAATTTCCACGGGGAACAGGTTGGAGGATTGTGTCCTTTGCCAGTTTATAAGCAATTAGCCACTGTAGTGACCCAAGGTTATATCTATGCTGTTTGTTACACATGAAATATTTACATATGGATGTACAGGAATTAATGGAATTAGAGACTTTTTTTTTTACTGATCAGTACATTTTCTACCAAAAACCAAATGGTATGAGATAAGTAGAGAAAACCAAGTATTTTTAAGAAACCATCCACAGTACAGAGTAAGAGGAAATAACCTAGAGGAAAAAAAATCATTTAATCATGTGTATCAGCAGCACTTTTCTCTCGGCAAATGTTAGTTGACTACTCAGAAAAATTATTTCTCAACTTTAAAGAATTACTTCAGAATAAGTTTGCTCATCAGGTCATGTTCTTGGTTTTGTTTATTATTATTAACTTTAATATTCTTAGATGTTAGAGTATTGTTAGAGTATTTCTTACCATTTCTGTGCCAGTCTCCCTTAGAAAAGTGAAGGTATTAAAATGTTTTGGTTTTTTTTTTTTTAAGCAAGAACTGACAAGCTTTTATTTCCTTCCTTTACTCTGTCTTCTGAAGTAAAAGATTTTCCAGCTCTACTGCAAAAGAATAAAATAAAGTCATCTGTCTGCAAGGGTTTGAGTTCCAGGGCCAGGATGGGGTAGCAACTGATAGATTCAAGTAAGTGTACAGATGCAGCGAAATAAGTTTGCTGAACACTGGCATTCATTCCCTTCCTTCAGGGGAAGATGTGATATTCTAAAGACAGTTAATGGACAAATATTGTGGTTATGAAAAGGAAAGATCTTTCATCACCAACATAAGAGAAAATCTTGAGTTTTAGAAGGGAAGTGACTGTAAAGTATTAACTTGCTCTAATTTATACTGAATTTATACTGAAAGCTGAAAGAGTTTGTTATTTTGCTAAGTGCTTCAGAAATCTCTAATAGATCTGGAATAGGTATCTGCTTCTATCATCTGAAGAGTACAATTAATGCACCAGTTAGTCTGAGAACACACAGCTATAGGAATAATTTGGTCTTGCCTGTAAAAGGGTAGAAGACAAGTGTCCCAGGATTATGCCAAACAGACCTTGCAAGTATCTAAACTCAAATGAGCTTGGCATACTGAAACCCAAACCAGAGCAACCAGTGATGGAGTAATTCCATCAAACAGGTGAAAGTCAATCCTTTCAGAAAATCTGCTTGTCACAGCAATGGCATAGAAGTAAACAAACTTGGAGAGCTTTTCAAATTACTATTATGCTCTAACCTCTCTAACCTGTATTGCGACATAGTTTCTTCATGCACTGTGTGCTGTATTAACTTTGTTGTCACAGAGATAAGTGATAATCCAGAGAAGGAAATGTTTACAGTCTGCTGTCACCTTCTAGATTACTCTACATTATGAGGTCTAATGACTCCAGAGGTATGTCATAGATTATGGACAAGGATAGGATAATGTGAACATTTCACACGTGGGGTTTAAAATGAACCAGATTTTAACTTATTTTTATTTCATAACTTACTGACATCTATAGTTTGTAAGATAAAAAATAATGTCTCACATCACCTTCATTCAAGATACTATTGAAGCCTTATACTTTTCTTACAGACATGCTGCTTTCTTTTGTGTACAAAACAATGGTTACAGACAGCAACTGCAATAAAAATGTCATCTTCGGTAAAAAGTTACAACACTTTTACTACCTCAAATACCAGCAGTTACAATTTTCACAGTCACTGAATTCCATAAATACTTCATAAGTTTTGTTATGTATTTCTAAGGTAATTGGTATTTTTGAAGTTTGTCACACTAATAACTCTGAAAATTAGAATCTTCTGTCCATGTCTTCTTTTTCATCCCCCCCCCAACTTAAAATGTCTGGAACAAAATTGACTTCTAAAAATGTGTTTCCATTACACAGATACATATGTTTGCACATATACGTGTGCATAGACACAAAAATAATTAATTTTAAGGCTGTAAACAGTATTTCACTTTTTTTTAAAAAGTAATTTACAAGTTTTGCATCTTAATAGTTGCAGTGAAATTAAATACTGTATCATGTTCCTTTTCCTTTGACTCTAGTTTCCTATACATCTTTCAGGTAACTCTTTGGTCAGCTGAACGAGGTAGCGAGAGGTTGACATACGGTTTCTTTCTTTCAGTCTTTTGAGATATTTCATTGCCAGGTTCCTCTTTCTGAACAGAATTATTCTGATTTTGCTCAAGTTTGATGGCTAGCATTCACTGTGGGTATATGGATTGCATATTCACTACAAATCGCAGTATAGACTTTAAGACAGATATTAAGGATAACAAAAGAGTAAATCTGGAAATTATCAGTTTTGCTGCCAGAACAAGAGAGGTCTGTATAGCTCAGTATTTCAGAATGATGACTACTGACAGGAAAAGAGATTCTTCATTTACTCTACTAAGTAACACCATGTCGGCATACCAGTGAGATGATCTTGCCCAGACTCACTGTTCAGTGCTAGAAGTGATCTGAGACAGTATAAAAGAGAAATGAGAAAAGTGCTGGTACGTGATCTGGTTCAGTAAGAGACAGCTCTACCCTCTGGTGGTTGGGTAGCAGCTGTTCAAGGCTGGAAGTAAACTAATTAAAATATTGTGACAAGACGAGCAGTTCAGTGTATGGTTATTGATGTTCATAAGAATAAAGGTACATTAAACATAACACAGAAAACAAGAATTCATTAGAAGAAAGTGTGTTCATAAAGAAGGAACTTTCCAAAGAAAAAGGTTGTGATAAAGCTAATACTGTAATCACAAGTAGACCTGACAGTGTAAGTGCCAGCAGAGTGGTTAAATCCCTGCTCATGGCAAAGAGAGACTGCAGTTACCATGTAGACCTTAAACCCAAATGTAAAAATTTTACTTATGTAGTTGTTTCTTTGCAAGAGATTTCAAGCAGACTTTGTAGAATACTGAGGCACGCAGGCTTCATCACACAGACCACCATCCCTCTTCCTGACCACCCCAAATATGCACTCCAGTGTACAGTTCCCTATATTTTACTAGACAAATACAGCTACACACAGTATGCAAGGACAAGAGTTAAATAATCTGAAATTAGTAAGTACTCCAAGATTCAGGCTCTATCTTTACATAAAAAGCCATTTTTTGGTTTGCCACACGTTAAGACTTACAATGCTATTCCCAGATATTTAGTGCTCACTCTTTCCCTAAAATTTCTAGAACAGGCTTCAGTCTGTACAGACAACTTAGTGTCTAATGACTGTCTAAATGCAGTCAAGATGCAAACTCCAGTTTAGACATTGTGGAACCTGGGTCTACACGTGTATTTTATACACTGTTTGAAACACACCACAGTTCACCTACCTCTTTATATCATACTCGGAAGCTAAGGAATCAGAAGTGTCAGAAATATGAAGTTGTGTCATCACTGAAGCAAAGAAATAGCTTTCTCAAGGTCCACTGCATTTGCTTACCACCTGTAGAGCTTATTCAGTTGTATTTAGGCTACAAATTGTTTGGAAAAAGTACTACCTTCCTGTTAGCAGCAAAACTGGCAAAATTGGTCCAGCCTAGACTCAGGTAAAGAGACTGTTAAGTTTGCTTCTTGACATGAAAAGCCTTCACAATAATTTTCTCTGCATCTTCCTAAGAAAAACAAGTTTCAGCCAAAATAAGAAACTAGATATTCTTGAAAACAAAGTAAGCTTTCCTTCTAATCTCATTTTCTTGCACTGTAATATTAGAAGCGTGTGGATAGCATTTTGGGGGAAGATATTTTTTTTTTTTTTACACCAGCAAGGATTTATCAATCACATGACCTATCCCTGAACTTTGCAAATTTAGCACAACTTCTGAATGAAAAGAGGTTGCAGTGATTCATCAACAATAAATACGAAATATGACGCTGGACATGTTAAAGTCTGCTACCACCCACTCTATTTGCTATATCTTCAGAACTTTGTTTTTGTTAATTCATTATCAAGCCAAGTTCACTTACTTTCAGTGGTCAATTAGCTTCAGGTTCATACAATGTCATAGTCTATTCCTGGGCTCCCTAGACCCTCTTGTAGTACAAACAATTACTCGTAACAGCTACTTATGTAAAACAAATTGCTTTGTGCTTCACAGTTGCTTACACTGCCTTGGAGGATACATCCTACTGCAAAGTGGAACTAAGTGCTAAGCTGTCCGACATGAGCGGTATTTGGTGTCTTTAGAAGAAAGGTCATCTGCTTGCTCTTATTTGGAATAAAGTAATATCAGATTTGGTAATAATGTTTTAAATGAAATATGGCGACACAAAAGAGGAATTCAGAAGAGGGAAAACAAACCATAGACAGAAGCTGAGAGAGCAGAAGGGACCTGCAACTTATTTGTTAAACATAATGATTCATTGTTATAAAATTACAAAATGAGAAAACACGTAGATGTAAGGCCACTGTATGTGGAAGCTGAGGATTCAGACAAACTAATACTTCTTTATGGAACTGGAAATAATGATAGATTTTAAAACTTTCCCTAGGAATAGACTTCAGTCTCCTCATAAGCTTGTCTGATAACAGTTTAGGAAAGTAGTATGGTCTGTTGGTTTCACTCCATTGAGAATTGGATGAATTCTCTACTTGTATTTGCTTTCCCCTTTCTCTGTTCAGCTTTGGGCCATTCTCAAAGCATTTGTATTTGTACACATACTTCAGGACAATGGAGTGACTACACCTGGTTGGTAGACAGTTGCAGAGTCTACATACTCTACAGAGACCTGTGTTAAGTTTTCTGCCCCAAAACATACTATCTCAGCCTTATGCAAACTAATTCAGACAATTAAGATTTGAGAACTAAGTTTTAAATATGATGGAGAGCCACAGCTCAGTGAGGCCAAGGAATACAGTTTTGGAGGCAGCTGTTATCCCAGAGCGGAGGCAAATCGTCAAGGCCAAACCTGCAATCGTGCACTACCTTAACAGAAGACTGGTAATGGTAGCACAGCTCACACTCAAGCACTCATGCAGATTTAGTAGGATTCTTCAAACATAAGCTCCAAACTGAACAGTCC
The DNA here is from genome assembly GCA_018403395.1 of Gorsachius goisagi. Lineage (NCBI taxonomy): Eukaryota > Metazoa > Chordata > Aves > Pelecaniformes > Ardeidae > Gorsachius > Gorsachius goisagi. The sequence goes on along the minus strand of BOSO01000921.1, from coordinate 21,118 downwards.
ACTACGCAGAAGCCAGTGGAGATCTTAAATATTTTTTTAAACTGATTTTCTAAATCAAACAACATGCATTTATGTTCTTGCTCTGGGTGCTGACAAGACTGTCCCATAATCCAACATTTAATGTATTAGCATCTACTGTAGTCATGAAAGATTAGAGTACTGATACAACACATTAAATATGGTGAGAAAGAGTTATTCTCTTAAGTTTCTTCCTTTTTCCATGTGTTAATAACTTTTGTCAGCTATATACCAAGAAGAACAAACCACTGTGATCCCAGTCTGAAGATAACATAATTACAGGGATAAATACAATTTCTTAATAATTGATTTCCTTGGTTTCTAATTGCCTGCAAATATAGGAAAACACTACCAGGACATGGGCTCTTCGTTTGTTTACTCGTACAGTGAACAGATTTAACTGTCTTGTCAACCGTCAACTACTAAAACAAATGTTCCTGTCGAGGATTTGAGATACAAAGTCCTATAAAGATCACATTTTTATTCTGAGTTGAGGCCTGATCATAGCAACTTCGCGAGAACTTTTTTGTGCAAATTAGCTCCTGCCAAACAGATTCACTTTCATCAAATCACAATTCACTGATGTTTCTGGCATATAGCTTTTATGCACACCAGTATTCTCATGTGAAATAAAAAGGAAACCATATGTTTTGATTCACCTTCAGTTCCTTCTGCCATATGATCTTGTATTCTAGTGACAAAACACTTTTAATGAACAGAAACTGTGGAAATTATTTGCAAATATGGGTCAGAAGTATAATACTAAACCCAGTTTAAGACTAAAGATCTGTATTAATACAAACGTTCCAGTTCGATGCGAATTAACATATCTTGCTTTATTCTGTAACATGGGTTTCCATAAAGATATTTCAGCTCTAGAAATTCATCTTGCTTTCTTGTTCTGCAAGCTTGAACAGAGATCAAATGAAAGAAACACACCTTAGGGATGTCAGGAACTTATTTTAAATGCTGCTTTACCAATAGCTTAAGGGCAACTACTTTTTAGGGAGCCTAGAAAAAGATGTTTCTTCAATTAATAAAATATTAGTTTTTCAATATGCTAACTACTTTTTTGCAAGTAGTAGGTGAGCCTGCCCCCTAATTTCACTACTTTTTCTTTTTTTTTCCTCTAACAGAAAGCTGAAAAGTGTCAGACTTTATCACCAACTTGTCATGGATTAGTGATACATATAACCTTCTGAATTAGAACATAAAATGAATCTATATTCTCAAAATGTAACTCCACAGAAATCAGCAGCACAACTATATACTGTACTGAGAAAGAAAACAAGTCAGTGTGCCTTTCCTAATACAGGTAATAATACAGTAATACAGTAATTCCTGTAAGAGACTCATAGTTAAATCTCTGGCTATGCTCTCTGTTTAAGAAAATAAAATAGGACTAGGATTATTTTATGTTTCTCACATTACACCAGTACAATGGAAAATGAGTTTGCTAGTGGCTGCCCAGCTATCTTCGTGGTTTTTAGCTTATGCCATTCAATGCTGCACTTCCTAGTCTCAGAATCTGGAAAGAATTTGCTGTTCAGAAATTATATCCATCTTAGACACTGTTGTAAGGGTTTGGTTGGGTTTTTTGATTTTTCAAATGAAATTATATAGTGAGCAGAACAATATATAATTGCCATACATAATTCTAGGCTTCAAAAGCACTGTTTCTGACTGCTTCTCTACAGACTCTGCAACACAATTTCCAATCCACAGTACATTCAAACATTTTAGCAAAAAAAAAAAAAAAAAAGTGGTGGACTGTAGAATGTACTCCAAACTATTGGTGTTTGAGAAGCTCAGTCATTTTGATACCTGGCTTTACAGTGACATTTGTGTTTCAGAGAGGACAATAGGGTGGAACATCACGTGCAGCACAACAGCTGCACCTCTTCAGCTCAGGTTCGTTTGAACTCGCAGCTTACTTCTGTGGGAATTCAGAGACCAGAGCCTTCCACTCCCCCGACAGAAATATGACAGAAGCCCACAGCTGTTTGTTTAGAATGCAAGATTTCCTCCAAACATTTTTATGTACACTTGTAGAGCAGAAGCAGCTTGTACAGTCAGCAGGCAAGCTTCTTTGCTTTAAACAATGATTGTTTATACCAACTAAGCTTTTTAAGGGAAACGGTCTTGTATAAACAAGTGACGTATACATATACGATTGAAACCACTAATTTCTGTTCAAAGTTACCCAAGAAGCAGACCTGCAGAATAGAAGCAAAGCTGGTGTTAACTTGCCAGTTTTATTCAAGGCATGTTTATTTAAAAAAAAAAAAAAAAATCATCACATTTACCCATTTGTAAGTTCAGTCAATGGTAATCACACTCTGAACCCTCCAACAGATTGCTTTAGGAAAAAGGATGATTCTAACTGGTGTCTGAGTTATCTCTTTAGGCAGACCTGATTAATTTTCTGAGTGTGGTAGCAAAACTTTGCTTTCAAATTTTCAACAGCAGAAAATAAAAGCACAAGGAAAGACTTATAACAAATAAATGAAGATAGGTTATGTGATGGACATCGGTCTGTTTTTTTCATCTGTGGGTATTTAGATGAAGGAATATTCCACCCTTCTGTTCCTCCTTGTAAGGATGAACTCAAAGTATTTTCATTTTTATGCGGAAAGGCAACTTTTTTCTTCACAAAGCTCAAGATACTTCATTAAGATAATTTTAATAAAAATAAGTCTGATTAGGACAAAGGAAGATTTATTTAATTAATTCCTGGGGATAAATACACACTAATAAATGAGAAATGAGACAAAACCCTGATCTGACTTCCGCTAATTAGTCAAGCTCCACACAAATTGCAACTCTGGGGCAGTAACTTGCCTTGTTCAACATCACATTTTGTCACCATCACTTGTGAACAGCAAATTAAGCACTCCCTTAACACAGAAAGTGTCTTCTTGACAGTATCCAGGCTTAAACTCTGCAAAAAAATGGCTCACAGTTTTACCAGCTTTAATGCCAAAACTCCCAATCACTAGAGACTTTGCAGGAACTCAGTTACAACTAGTAAGGATTTTACTTCCATTAGGTACAACAACTTTTATTCCCCCGAAATGCAAAAGCATTGTATCTAATAAAAGTAAAGTTAACAAGGAAAGATAGGGAGGACTTCAATAAAATAAAACTAGCTTCAATAAACCAGAGTAATTTTTAAGTAGTAAAGATCTCCAGTGTACAGTGCTATAGTGCTCACAGACCAGGAAGGAAAGAATCCAGCTGAAAATTCAAAAGAAAGAATATCTTCTACTGACTAGGACTAACTGTGCTAGGGATGTAACCGACTATCAAACACACTCTACTGTTTGTATCTTACTCAAAAGATCTGAAACCCAGTTCTATATCACGTCTACATATAAAGTAATTGAATTCTTCTATTCATGGTAATCATTGGCATTCATCATCATGTAGCAGGAAAACGGACAGATTTTCCTTGCCTATTGTACTCTGCAGCATATGGGAACTTTGCGCTATTAATCCTCCTCTGCTTGATCTCCACTCATTTATTGTTGGTTGATGGATTTTTTCAGATCAGCCAGCAAACATGAAAAACGTTAACCAGGAGCTACTTTATGTAAGAACACAGAAGCAGGTTCACAAACAATAGGGAGCAATGAGCCATTTTTTTCCTATTTGAAACAAAATTATTTATAACAGCTTTCATACTCTACTCCTTTGAGATTCCAGTCATCAGCCAAATTCTTTGTTAGAATCGTATGGCAACAAGATAAAAATTGATTGGAAGAAAAGCCAGCTGAAGGAAGACAAGTGAAAAGCAAAGGGAGAATCATCATTGATGGAAAGGAAGGGTCAGATATTGTTTGTGGAAAGGAACTAAGATATATGATACATATCACTGACTGAAACTTAGGTCCTTAACTCATGTAGGTTTGGCTTGGGCCCAAACCTATGTGGTGGTTTTTTTTCTTATTTAATAATGGGATTATGTAAAAAAAAAATCGAAAGATTACAGGGAAAAACCATGTGAAGCCACATATTTTTTTATGACACTTCAAGACCGTAAAACTACAAAACACTTCAGTATAATATTGAGCCACATTTCCATTATTCATAACAAAATAATCTGATGCAGCCTTCTGTGACACTGACTGTTAATTAAAAACCATCAAGCTGGCCAAGCAATATCCAATATACACACAGTCAATGTAAAAAAACCTAGATTTGTGATGTCTCAAAGTTTCAGTCTACTACTTCAAGCAAAGCATCCCGTCTTGCACTATCAGTATTCTATTGCAAGTTGCTCCAGTACAATCCAAAGCACTGCAACCTCCTGTGGGGATCCCCTGGAAGACAACATGTGCATCTCAGGAGGTAGAGCTCAGTGCCTAACATCTTAATTAAATGGAACAGTTTCCAGTATTCATCACTTAGCACAAAAAAAAAAAAAAAAAAAAAAAAAAAGTAGGATTCAACATAAGGAAATCTCATGACTTAATTTACTGAACTCGCTTTTTGCATATATATAGCCGCCTTAGGCCTTTGAAACTTGAAGAGGTTAATGTATTAAAAATCAAGCCTTGCAACCAACATCCAAAAAGAAAGTTATGCATCAAATCTATAGCCCAACAAGGTTAATTTACTTGCTGTGGGCCATAGATCAAACTGGTTTGGTTTTCCATTGTTCACTATTTTTTAATATTTTGTTCATTTATAATCCAACTGTTTTTACAGGACGCATTCTTTAAATGCCTCAGCTATACACTATTATTTCTACTCCTGGAGCTTTATAACAGCTTAATCTCTCTCACTGTTTGATACAGTTATTTTTAACCAAAAAAGGATTTTATGCTGTTATATGTTTTCCTCTGTCATTTCTTCCATCTCGGTGTCATAATCATGCTTTGGAGCAGACTGCTCTCATAGTAAGATGTTGCAGACAGTACTGAGATCAAGTGAAATCAAATTCGTCCCATTGTCATGACCTTAATAAGTCAACACATTTAAGAAGCTATATCTTTTAGCATTGCTATTTCAGTGAGAAAATGGTGGCAATCAAGAAAACTGTCATGATGGGTCTTCAAATGCAAGAGCCAGATGCAGATTTCTTTTACATACTGTTGTTATCTCTCAGTATACTATTTGTGGTTTACCTGCTGTTTTAGAAATACCTCCTTCTGTATCAGAAGAGATTCCTGTGTAAGACAGATTTGTATGCTACTGATCACTTTTGTTTATTTAGAAAATTGCAAATTCGTTTTTCTACTTGGAAAGTTTTATCATTCAGACAGAGAAGAGAGAGGGAAAAAATGCTATGACTTAAGTGACTCATTATGTAGTCCCCCAAGTAGCGCCTGCTGCAACTGAACTGCTTGTAGATAGAGCATACACTGAAGTTCACCATGTAAATTCTTTTGGCAAATTCTTATAAATTAATTGAAAGAAAAGAGGATTAATTCTGTAAAGTTTCTTAAATGGAAAGTGTACTACATTTATTTTCATTAAGAAATGTGGGTATGTTAGTAAAAAGTCTTTCAGAAAACATGCTCATTTTTTTGATATCTACATCTGAGTATTTTCCAAGGGATGGAAGTTCAGCTTTTAAATCCCAGCCTATGAAGCTAGCAAGCATTGCTATGTCTTGAAGTACCATTTTGCTCTGATAAAATAGTCCCTAGAATGTGCCAACAGGTGGAAGTTTTTATTCCTTGATGCTAAACTATCTTGCTACAACATGAACGATATTATCCTTCTATTTGAAGGCAGTATAGGCTAAAATCCCCAAGAATCAACAGCAACCACCACCAAACTGAAAGGTCCACAATGTCTATGGAGCAGGTATTGAGGCAGACATGGAGTATGCTAGCTAGTAATTACACAGTATTTTCTGCAGCCAACAATGAAACAGCAAATTAAATTAATTCCATTATTATCACCTCTAACTGTAAGCCCAACGACTGTATATGCTGTATCATTTTTCACTTACAACAGCACTGATGCATTTAGGTCCCCTACTGTAATACAATAATAAAAATACTTTAGGGAAAAAAAAAAAATAAATAGTTGGTATAGCAACCTAAGCACTTAGGCAGAAGCATTCACTCTCTAAATCCCTGTTAAATAATTGAACAAAAAACTGTCAACAATGGAAAACTTTCTTGTTTCCTGTTGTGTTATGTAAAGTAGGACACGGGATATTAGAGAGACTCCTATGCATTTCCAAAACACCAGACAGAGAAATATCCAAAACTTAAAGTGAGAACAGAAGAAACAGTGTAAGGAGCAGTCTGTTACACTATAAAAAGTGGTATTTCCAGTGAGAAATGCTATTCATCAGACTTGTGCATCCTTAACCTTACACTTGATGAGAAAACTGGTAGAAATGAGCTTCATGCTCATGTTCTCACAAACTTTTCTCTGATATTCTCATAGAAGAGGCATATTGGGTTTGTGAGGCAAGGTCTTAGTAGTGGTGGTGGGGCTACAGGGGTGGCTTCTGTGAGAAGCTGCTAGAAGCTTCCCCCATGTCCAATAGAGCCAGTTCCAGCCAGCTACAAGAATCTGTGAGAGGAGCAGCCCTGCAGATGCCAATGTCAGCGCAGAAGGAGGAGGAGGAGGTGCTCCAGGCACCAGAGCAGAGATTCCCCTGCAGCCCCTGGTGCAGCCCCTGGCGGGGCAGGCTGTGCCCCTGCAGCCCACAGAGGCCCACAGGGGAACAGATATCCACCCGCAGCCCGGGGAGGACCCCATGCCGGAGCAGGGGGATGCCCAAAGGAGGCTGTGACCCCGTGGGAAGTCCACACTGGAGCAGGTTCCTGGCAGGACCTGTGGCCCCGTGGAGAGAGGACATCATGCTGGTGCAGGCTTTCTGGCAGGGCTGGTGACCCACGCTGGAGCAGTCTGCTCCTGAAGGACTGTACCCCGTTGAGGGAACCCACACTGGAGCAGGGGCAGTGTGAAGAGTCTTCCCCCTGAGGAGGAAGGAGCGGCAGAGACAACATGTGATGAACTGACCCCAACCCCTATTCCCCGCCCCACTGCACCACTGGATGGGGGGAGGTAGAAAACTTGGGAGTAAAGTTAAGACCAGGAAGAGAGGGGTGGGGAGAAGATGTTTTAAGATTTTGTTTTTATTTCTCATTATCGTACTCTGATTTGATTGGTAATAAATTAAATTAATTTTATTTCCCAGGTTGAGTTTGTTTTGTCCATGGCAGTAATTGGTGAGTGATCTCTCCCTGTCTTTATCTTGACTCACGAGCCTTTTGTTATATTTGGTGGGTACCTGGCATCCAGCCAGGGTCAACCCACCACAAGAGGTAAGTATATGTCAAGCGCAGAGTCATAAAGAAGAGTAAAAAGTATAGAGTTGCAAACATGAAAGTACAACTGAAAGTTAACAGTCCGTGATACAATAGTTCCAGCAGTAATTCAAGTGCAAGCTTAGACACACAGCAAGCAACTTTGCTCGAGAAGCTTTTCTACCTCTGCAGTGCACGTAGGCAGGCATATTCCCTATCCTCTCTGCAGGGATACATAAGCAGCAAACACTGTCTTCAGATTTCAATTAAAGATGAAGTGTTTACACTTGTTGTTTTCCTTGCCAGGAGCCCTTTTTTTCCTCTTCACAAGTTCTTCTAAAAAGCACTTATTTTATTTTTCTTTTACATATATTATGAACCTTTTCAGCTGGTGAGAAGGAGAAACTTCTGTGGTGAAGGAGAAACTTCACTCCTTCCCTGATTGCAGGGAACTTCTTACCACAGCATTAATTCCCTATGCTATCCACTGCCTAAATCCATAAAGCCTTTTCTCTCACCTCTGCCCACTTCATTTGTATTTTTCCCTCTTCCCCTAGGCAGTGTGATACAGTGAATTTTTTTTCATTTTTTTTTTTCCTTTTAAGCAGAGCCAAGTTATTAACACATATTTCATTGCTCAGCTGGACCTCCTAATAAGCTAGTTACTACTTAGAGCTAGGCTAATCAGGACAGGAGTCAGGATGTCCAGCAGAGAACTAACACAAGAATGAAAAATAGACTAAAGAGTGAGGCTGAAGCTAGGTACTATGGCCAGGAAAGCAGATGCACCAGTGAAGCAGCCTGAAGGAGGGCAAGTGCCTAATCACCAACTCACTTCATCACTACAGACCAGGATAAAGATTTGGCATTAACAAAAGTCTTTTTTTTTTTTTTTAACAAACTCAAAGAAGTTCAGCTGCTGTGGAACCACAGACAGTTGTTTAACACGCAGTCCACCACCTTTTAACGTAGTATGGCCTTAAACTTTAAATGTGTTGGTTTGCAGCTGTTATGTTTGTTCTGATTACCACTGCTTTAGCTGAAGTGCCCAAACTAAAACATTTGAGTTTCTTCTCTGCAGTCTCAGTAGCAGCACAAGACACACTTCAGCCTAAGGAGATGAACACCCTTACTCTGGGAACAAGCAAGCTCAAACAGTCAGAGCCTAAGGAAAAAGCACCCAGATAGGGGGTGCAAGGGGAACTGAGAGTGAGTCAAACTACCAACAAAAATACATCAGATGGAGGAAATGGGTGCAGCCACCAGGATGGTAACGACGCACATGAGGGCTGGAGTTGAATCAGGCAGAGATAGATAATACATACCTAGTATTTCCAATCATTCTGTAAAATTCCCAAACTTATTGTTCTCAAGAACAACAGATCTCCCATTTGTGACAGTACTACATAAGACAGCAAGGCTTCACATTGCAGGAATAAGAAATAGGTTGTGAAAGACCATGCATGTAGGCCCATAGTAACAGTAAGCTATTGTACTTTCTTAATATCTGTGACAAATAGATCCTCTAAAGCATTTTGCAGCAATTCACTTAATACCTTTGAGATCTGTGCAAAGGGATATGAAATGCTGTGATTTCTCTGGCACACAAACACTAGAAAGCTCTTGTTCTGTGAGAAATGCATCTCATCCGAAATGAGATTTCTTAGATTTTCTTCTTCTAAATTGTGTAATCTTAAATTTCATCTAGTCCAGTACTTTTCCCAACATCTTTCATATGTTCTCATAAAATCACTGTGAATATTTCAGATATTTCTCTATATTCCTTGGGTGAATTTTATTAAGCCCTGATATTTTGAAAATACCAGGTTTATTTAAATGTGATATAGTGCACACGCTCTCTCTCTTTTAATTCTAGACAGTTCTTAGCTATATATTTCTGGTACTAATTGTGTTACTATGTGATCACAGTCAAGTTTTTTAATGAAGAAATACACAAAATGTCATTAGTGAGTCCTTTCCTTTGTCATTGTCTGCTATTAGTATTTCTCATTCCCAATCACAACAGTTGTAACTTTTGTAGCTTATAGTATTTAGAAATACTTCGGAAGTCTAAAAGAGTTTGAATGACTATAAAAAGTGCATTAGTATTACCTAGTCGTGGGAGTGATTACATAAATAAATCAGACTGTACTCTCTTGTATCTATAAGCAGAAAATGGTACAAGAAAATTTATTATCATTTTTCCTCTATTTCTTTATCTATGGGTAAAGGCATAGGGAGCTCAGTGTGATATACTTTAGCTTTAGAGTGATGAAGAAGCCCTAAGTTTACCATGTGTTTCTTGCCCTTTTGCTTTACCAGCTGCTGATCTTCATAGCAAACCATCATCCCAGATCTGATCTGGCTGCTGTCTCCAGTGTGCCTCCAAAGCAGCTAAGCCATCTCAAACTTTCTACTCAGAAGAGGCGGAGAGCAATTGTGCAGATTTGTGTATTTGAGGGTGGTAAGACACTGGAACAGGTTGCCCAGAGAGGTAGTGGAGNNCATTCAAGGCCAGGTTGGACGGGGCTCTGGGCAACCTGATCTAGTTAACGGTGTCCCTGCTCACTGCAGGGGGGTTGGACTAGATGACCTCTAGGGGTCCCTTCCAACCCGAAACCTTCTATGATTCTATGATCAACTCTGCCTTTTTTTAGTAGAGGCCATCAAAATATTTCTGCTGCTTGAAACATAAGTCAAGGGTAGCCATTTGGCTACAGGCAAAGTGTTGAATGAAGGAGGAACAACAAAGCTCATGAAAATGAGAAAAAATGAATACTCTAAACCCCACTATTTTCTAGGCTTTCCCATCACTAGGAAATTACCATCTAACCTGTTTTAAAGTGATGGTGAAAACAAAGAGCTAGAAACAGAGATTTTACTTATGAAGAAAGGACAGTGATTTTTTTCCCTCCTCTTGCTAGTTGTTGTGAGCAAGCCACAGCTAGCCAGAAATAATGCTTTCAGAAGCAACCCTCCATTGTGAATGCATCAGTTTTGGGGTGTACCATGTCAGGGTTCTCATATTTCACTCTAAACCTTCACCCCAAACCAGACATTTGTATGTGCTGCAGTCAATCTCCTAAATCACTGCAATTTATTAAAAGAACTACTGTATCCTTTAGAGAGTGAATCTGGACTACATGGTTTTACAGAAAGGGTCATTCCTTCCCCATCCTAAGGAAGATAACAGTTCCTCTTCCTTCTCTCTCTGCCTCACAAGCTTATTTTACCTCTAGGAGCACTTGAAGGCAGAAGCAGGTTTTTTGCTGGTTTTCTACATAGTAACTGACAGAATGAACATACGAAAAGAAATCTTTGATACTATTAGCAGACATAGAAAAGAACAATGGAATCAGGTATTACTTTGGTGTGTTAAGAGTACAGAATACAGAGAAACTGTGAATTATTTTCATTAGTTTCTGTCTCTAATTTGAGCATGTCATCATGGCCTGTGCAAATTCTCTGCATCGATGAGGTAGAGCAAAAGGGGGAAGAAAGAAGAAAAACACAACAATCTGAGCTTATCTTGCAAAACAGAACAGGATACATTGCCAAGTAGAAAATATTATACTGAGTTATTTGATAGCTAATTGAAGTACAGCATAAATGACCATACCTAAATAATCTGAAGTAATTTCACAACTGAATCTGTGTCCCCATTGCACAGTGTTTCTCTTTCTCTCTCACATTTTTCTTTTCCTTACCACCTTGCAGGGTCAAGCTTATTTGTAGGTGAAGTCAACCACATCGCAGCCTGGCTATCATGAGAACTATGATGAAAATGACAATCGGATCAAACCACCATAGGCATGGGGAAACATGTTTGCAAACACTATTAAAAGTCTGTCAGTTTGGTTGCAGCAATTGCATCTAATTCAGTTTGTCTGGAAGCCAGTCTGATCTGATCTTTCAATATCTGCTAGAGAATAAACATAGTAATGAAATGGGACCACCTCATAACTGGCTGCATGCCTACAGGGAGTTACAGGGAGAGCCACCTATACTGGGAGCAACACAGAATGAGGCTGTCAATGAAAGTAGTTTTGGCAAAGCAGAAACCAGAACACTAAAGATAGCAGGAGATAATCTATGGGAATTATATGGGGCAGAAGACAAAGTTGTCCAAAACTCAGTGGAAAAACACAGCTCACAGAGAGTCCAAGAGAAAGAAATGTGTTGCTGAGGATGATATACGCACAATTTGCTTCTAACCTCTGTCTTATGTCAAAATGGAAAAGAACAAGCAGGTGTCAGCACACAGCATACAAGACATACTTTTTGTTTCTTTCCTTACTCCCCCACCTTTCCTTCCTCAAAAAACCTCACATATATTAATGACTGTTTTGCAAAATAAAAGCAGACAAGCATCACAAGATACATTTTTTCTAATGATTGAATTCAAAAGCATTTCAATATCCCAAAATTAAATATGTGCAATAAAAAAGTATTACCATTGATTAAACTGGAAAGACAAATGGAATAAATAACATGCATTAAAAGTCCAGGTTATACTATGGAAAGCCGTTCAGCAAATAGATCTAGTACTTATGCATGAAAATCCAATTGACACAATAGGCTATAACTATTCCAAAGAACCTATTATAGCCCATCATATAAATGGTTAGACATAATGACACAGCCATTATGATCTGTAGGACTCTGGATCAGTGAATTAAAATTTCTCTAGGTAGAACAGACTTTGAGCAAATAGGCTCAAAGGAGCTGTGACAATAAACTATGTCAAGACCTCTCTTAGTAACTCCCAATTATGCATTAAGCCATTAACACAAGATGAAATGCTAAATTTTGGAAAACTTTAGTTACCTGTAGTACAGAAGCCAGCATTAAAAGTCAGTATTCTTAAATATGTACCATATAGATATCACTGTCCTTTGCAGTTTCAAGAGTATAAGCTGTTTATGATGGCAGTTGCAGGTAGCTCTTTTTTAGAATCATAGAATCATTTAAGACCTTTAAGATCACTGAGTCCAACTGCTTACATATAAGCTCTGTAGTAAGCATGTTCATGTGTTCATGTGTTCTTTAAATGAATTTCATTTTTATTTAAAAATATCATGTCTATAAATAGGAAAAATGCCATATACATCTTAGAATAAATCAATGAAATGAAAGAAAAAGGTGCCTAGTACAAAGTAATTAAAGAATAAAAGAAAGAATATGTCTGATATTGCATTTATAAGAGAGTGGCCAGCTTAAAGGAAGAGCAAGAAAAAACACAATTGGACTCAGTGGGAAAAGAGGCAGGTCCAGAGCAAATGAGCAATAAGCACTGAACCTGCGAACCAAGCCTAATTCTTTTCTTCATGCCTTGAGGGAACAAACACCATACATTGTTCAAGAGCATAAACAGTGGCAGACAAGGGCTTAAAATAATTAAGACAGTTACATGAATATGCTTTAAGATGCATCTCAAGTATAAGGTTCTCTCATGTGTGCTATTTATGCTTACAGTCTTATAGAGGCCTGATAAGAAACCTCTCGTTATTGCTGGTAAGGGCCTGATTCAGGTGCTTGGCTTACAGGACCCAGCTGAGCCAACAAAATGCCTATGAAGTGTGTGGTCCCAACGAGACCCTGGCATTGGGGTATCTAATTCAAATGCATAAACTCCCCGTGCAATTAATGAACAGGGAGATAAATGCTTTCAAGGACTTCAGGAAGAACAATTGCAGTTATCATGATGTATAGCTGATGTAATTGCTATATCAGGTACCTGTGCATAGAATTATACCCATGTCCTTATTTGAATATCTCACTATGACATCACTTTCCAATTAGAATGAAGCGCACTGCCACAGCACAGAGCTTGACCCAGCAGTCAGAGCTTGTACCCTTTTGGAGCTCAGTTGCTGTAGCATGCAGAGAAGCTGAAAGGATCAATGAAGTTTCTTCCAGGAATCTGACAGAGGGATGAGTGAAAATGGGCAACCCTGTTTGATCTGGCCGTGCTGCTCAAACTGCTGTTACCTGACTTGCCACAGCAGAAAGGAAGAATGCTGCTTGTGTTGGCGCTTCTTGTTTACCAGTGAGCAGAACTGCAGCTGTTTCCCATGTCCGTACGAAGAAGACAAACCTTGCCAGTGCTGCCACTGCTCGTGTGCAGAGCATGCAAATTGCTGGTGGTGCTGCTGCTCTTGTTCAAGTGACCCAGGCTGCAAATGCTGCTGCTGTGGTGAAGAGAATTCAGCGTGCCAGTATTATGAAAGCAAGTGCTGCAGAAGCTATGTCAATGAACCACATCACTCAAGAACACCAGGAACTGTTCAGTAAGTGGAGCTAAGAGCTCTTAAAATTTCTTGGGGTTTTATTTTTCTAATTTACGTTATGTCTGAACGGCTGTGTTGCATTTAGAAACACATGATCTGTTGGCATGTTGGAGCTATTTTGAATAACCACAGGGTATCATTCTTCTGAGAAACAGAAAAAGTAGTTTTATCTTGATATTAGTGAAATCATCTGCACATTACTGTGTCTGGGGCAAAGATTACTCCAGAACATCCCTGCACTTGTAATTAGGACCACCTGATTTCCAGAAAAAATCCATGAATGGCTAATATATGCTTATACATTCTCACAGTGTAAAAACCTATGTAGCAACAGAAGGAAGACATACAGAGAACCTTAAAACAAAGAGGAAAACAGGAATGTGTTTGTAGCAAGGGGGCTGCAGGCAAGGATACAAGGAAAAATGAAGTAAAACAAAGAGCAGTAAAATTGCTTAAACGGAAGTGGAAGGAAGCAGTTATATTCAGAATAAGACAAAAAGGAGACAAATAATTATTAATGGCTCAAGAAAAGCTGCACAGAGATGGAAAGGTGGCATACTAACAGTCTTAGAAGATAAAACTGGAAACCGTAAGGGAACGGGCTGATTATTAGCTACAGAAATGCTACACCAAAGAGTGCTCACAAAAAGGTGGGAGGGTGTGGAGGGCAAAAATAAAGTTATCAGAAGAACTCCAGACTAGAATACCAGTCCAAGAAGACTTGACAGGACCTGTAGAAATGCATGGTTAATGCCTACTTAGGTAAACTTTGAAGACCAGAAGGAATCCTGATAGCAACAGAAGAATCTATTCTCTTTAGTTTAATAGGGTTTTTTACCATTGTTTAGAGTGACAGAAAAAGCAGATAGCATGGGTGAACATTTGGGGAGAGAAGGTGGTAAGGAAAGCAGTAACAACATGGATGCTAAAGAGAAGCACAGCAGAGGGCTAGACTGTAAAAGCCTAGAACCAGGTGTCCATCTTAAATAATGATGCTCATGCCAAGGCTGTGGAAAATATTCAAGGAGGCATTATAAAATTAATATTGTATTTTTAAAAGACTAATGTCCACAGGCTAAACGGCAAGTTAGGACTATCAAGATTTGAAGAGAACAGGGATTAGCACATCCTGAAAATCAGTCATCTTCTAAAATAAAATATAATAATAATAATAAAAATCCACATTTGAATAGTCTTTGCAATTAATATAAAGAATCAATTATAATAAGGCTGCTACTGGCACTAAGAATAAACTTAATTCATTCTAGAAATCTGAAATAATTAGAGGTGATTTCTTAAATGACTAAGAATTAGGATGATCATATGTAAATGTGTTATGTTAAGCAGAAAAATCTTCAATATTTGTTTTGAGATGGTGAAACACTTGGTTGTGCTACTTTCTTGAAGAAATATTCCATCTTAACAGTGCAAAAGAAAAATATTTTGACATTTATTGTTTTCATTAAAAAGAAAATATTCTAAAAACATTACCAAAGTTGTTGTAAAAGAAAATATTTAATACTCTCTGAAACAAAATAAAGGGTTTCATTTGAATTGCACAGTGTTTTTCTTCAGTCTAGTTATTTGTTGATTCCATTTTGAAAAATAATCAAGAAAAGGGGACAAAATACATTTTATTTTGTACTAGACCGAACTGTACCCTTCTTTTCATTTAGCCACCAACAATAACAAATTCATACAGACCTACAATGACTGAGATATCTGTTTATTGTTGTTGTTGGCAACAGTATTCAACATATAGTGGAATAATTATGAAAAGAAAATGAAGAAAAATGGATTATTGATAGTGAAAACCAAATAATTTAAATAAAATATCCAGTCAGAATAAAAGGATGGTTGGTATGCAAAGCAGAAGTGCTTACATTATAATTTTGTGTCTTAGATGGTACCCTAATATTCAAATATTTTTGTCTGAGTTCTTGGGATTGGTTTTTTTTCCCCCCAATTTTATTTAGGTCAAAAGATGTCATGTCAAGATTTAGAACTAGGAATAATGCATCTGTCATTACACCAGAAAGAAATGTCTCCAGCCATGCTCTCCGTGACCAGCTTGCCTGTCCACTGTGTAAGCAATTGTTTCTCCAACCATTTATGCTGCCGTGCAATCACTGCATTTGTGAGAAATGTATAACTAAAAGCAAGACCAAAGCTGAAGTAACTGAAGACTTTTATATCATCGTATGCCCCGTGTGCAGCAAAGCACACTGTCTCCCCTACACAAATAAAATTCAGCTGAGGAAGAATTACCTCAGAGCAAAACTAGCCAAGAAATACATGCGCAAACATGGCTTTCTGAGGTGGAGATTTGACCATAGTGAAAGTCCAGTCTACTGCGAAACTTGCAGGGATAGAAGAAGAGTGGCAACCAGAAGATGTAGAACATGTGGAATTAATTACTGTAATGAATGTCTGCGTTTAAGCCATAGCGAGAACAGCGCTCAAGACCACATTTTCACCAAAGCACATCAAGAAGATCATGAACAGTGGCGCTGCTTACTGCACAGCAACACAAAACTCTCTGAATACTGTCTGGATGACCATGAACTGATCTGTGGATTCTGCAAAAACTCACTGCACAGTGATCACAAGACTATTACCTTGGCAGTCGCATGTTCAAGAGAGGCCGCTTCCCTCTTTGATACAATTGCAAAATTTAGAAAAGGTTTGTATTTCTGCTGCTTCTCACACTTCCCCATTTCTCCTTAGAAAAGAAACTTGAACATATGGTTGACAAGCTATATTAATTCTCTACACAGCATAAAAGTCAGAAAGGTGGTGTGTTCCCCCTGTAGAAACACAAAACAGTCCCATAATTGTGGCATCATGAGCCAGACTCCACTGTTAGAGAATGAAGGACCTGTACACGGGATGGAAACAGAAATGTGCATCTAGAGAGGGAAACCTTCATTTCATACTGGAGAAGCCAGCAAGGAATTAACACCAATTACATCTGCAGAATAAAACAGTGAATATTTTTTAATCAGAAATATACGCTTCAAAAGGAATGGCTTCTTCCCCTGTAGGCAAGTTGTGAATTGTCCCTCTTCAGTCAGTTTTACGCTTTTGCCCACGGTAAGAGGCAGTGGTCACATTTTTCAAAAGTAACACAGCAGTGTCACTCCTTTCAACTAAGACTCAATCCATAGCAACTAAGGGGCTGAACATAGACTTGGATCTTATGAATTTCTTTTTATTTTGGTCTTTACATATAAATTCACAAATGTTGGGGACATAATGAAGTTGCATGGAAAATAACATTCAGAAAGGTAAAAGCGAGCCATGCCCAGAGAGAAAGAGCTGGAGACATTAAATTCTTGATTTTGAACCAGTCTTAAGTTTGACAAAATAAGTGATGTAGAATATTTGTGCAGGTTTTTGTAACATGACATTGTTTCCTGACGTTAGCCGAATGCCACTGGAATTTACTATCAGTCTTTGGTATTTTTGATTCTGTGCCTTCACAGTTCACAACGTTTAGTGTCAGAAGACTTAATCGCACCTTCACATAATGGCCATCAGAGGAACGTACTGTCAGCCACAGACATAATGTGGGCTATGCAGGTGCATTTGCTGCCATTATTTTAACTTCGTACCAGCATAGTGAATTTTCAAAGATAATTCAGAGCTACAATAAATTAAGCTTCAGGATTTCTCATGTAATGAAGTAGAAATCATCAAGCCCAGTTTGGGGGACATAAGTATAAATGAGGAAATAATAATAAAGTAGCAATTAACTGCCAAATTTTGTACACCTAAATGTGAACATTTTAACCCAAACAACTTCCCTCAGTCTTACCAGCAGCAGACATGAGAGAAAAATACCAGAATCCTTATTCTTGTTCCACGTTCTACCACACCTGAAATATTTTTAAGCTAAAATCCATCACTCTGCCTCTTGTAACTACTACATTTTAATATGAATTTGGAACTACTGACCTCATTTTTTTGTTTTACAGTACGCCAAGAAGTTGATAATGATCTAATGGAAGTTATCCTGTTAAAAAATAATTTCAAGACCTATAAGGACACCAAAAGGAAGGAGATCAGAAATGGATTCTTAAAATTACGTATGATTCTTCATGAACAAGAAAAGGAGATAATGGAGCTGCTTGAAAACATTGAACTTAAAAAACAGAAAGAAATTTCAGAATATATAAACTATACATCCAGTCAGCTATCATATATGGACGGCCTTATTCAGTACTCTAAAGAAGCTCTTAAGGAGGAAAGCCAAGTTGTGTTTCTGCAATCTGCACACTGCTTAGTGAAAGAAATAGAAAATGCAGTTCCTTCCATTTTCCAACCCAGTCCATGTCTAAGAGAAGATCCCTTAAGAAAAATTCAACTCAACTTTGATGAACTTTTCTCTGTTTTACAGAGACTTGTCCCATCCCTTAGCAGAATAAAGCCGTCAGAAAGTAAAGCAGAAAATTATCCCTATTCTTTTAACCCAGAGATAATGGTTCCAAGGCACGTTTCAAGTACTCAGAAATCCAAGCACGCAACATTTTTCCGAAGCCCATCTTTAAATTCCGTGTTTGATTTAGGTGTGCTGTCTAAAGACACCGTCAGAAGACCAAGCTCTACACCTCCCCATCATCCTACGCAGAGTAATGAAGTGTATGCATACTGGGATACAGCTTGTGAAAGTGCAAGAAAAGAAAGAAAATATCAGATTGTTAACTTTTCAAGTCCAGAACCTACAGACAATGCATCAGTCCCAGTCCCAGGACCTGTTGTTATATACCAGACTTCTGTTTACCCGAAGTCTGCCAAAGTAAGATAAATTCTAAACATAGACAAGAGACCATTATGTTTTCAGGCTGTTATAGAGTCTGAACCCATATGAGTTTGAGTAATAAGACTACATTATCAGTTCAAATACTTTATTTGTAGGAGACAATGCATTTCAAACTTGCCTTTTGAGATAAACTGAAGCATAAATTGAATTGTATCACATTCTTACTGTAGTGAATAGGGTTGTTATATTATTGTGTATGTGATATAAATATGTTACATGAAAAGGCCCGATGCAGAAAGAAACAGATGTACCATGTTTGTATTTAAATATCTGTATGTCAGTTCAAATAATTTGATTCTGTTATGGCTTTCAATGTGACGACATCATATCCATGTAATTTTCCTCATTCTACATTTCATAGATGCTAACAAGGTCAGGATACCAATTGCATAAGATCCCAAGTGCATGTTGCAAAGTGCTGACAGCTGTCAGCCTGCATTACTTTTAGTGTGCTAGAAAAGGGTACTATGAAATTCCCAGGAGGAAGCTTAACATTTTCCAAGACCACAAACTGTATATCTTCCACATATAGTTCATGCTATGTTTGGAATTTCATCTGCATTGGCATTTCAAAATTAAAATGTGTCAAACAGGGGCCTTCCAAAAAAGCAAAACCGAAAATGAGCAAAAATAAACAGTACTTAATTGTCTCTTCACAGATTTACTGGACTTGTCCCACAGAAGAAGTGGATTTCTTTGAGGTAGAGTTTTATGAAGTTGCTGGTATTGGTCCTGATAACATTGTCCAGACACAACTAGCTGGCCAGCTAAGCAAAATACAGCAGCAGAACCTTGCGATACATAATCTGGATCCAAATACCGAATACCTTTTTAAAGTCCGTGCTGTCAATGCAAGTGGTCGAGGAGAATGGAGTGAGATCTGTAAGGTATTGTAGATCCTTCCTATACTTCATAAAGTTGCCTTAACTTTCTTGCCTTCACAATTGTTTTTTACTCCATCTATTTATGAGGAAGACTGCTTAAATGGAATATTGCTATTCACTTATCTAGGTAAATGATACTAATATTTACACTGGATTTTTCCACACATTGTTCTTTCTAGCTTAGTTTGCAACTGCTTGACCTATGTAGAAAGTTCCTCATTTTTCTAGCAGGGATGCTGTGTCATTATTACATCAGGCAAGTCATTGTCATTCACGTTACTTCAGGACTGAGACTACCTTTGCACTAATCTCTCTGAACACATAGAGCATGAAGAGTTACTCACAAAAGCTTTCATGCTGGAACAAGGTGGCAATCATTAAAGAGAGGAAACAAACAACATTAAGAATATTCTTTGACACCTTTGGACAGAAGTTTCCTTTACTGTGGTTTTAGAAGAGGAGGAAAAATGTTGCAAAGATAAAAGTTAAAAGGAGCAGGAAGGCATTCAAAAAGGCATCAAAATTTAAAACATTTAATGAATTCAATTTAACACCCTTTAGGCATCCCAAATTTCTTGCTGAAGTTACCTGTAGATTTTCATGCTTTGCTGAAAAAAACCCTGATCTGAATTGATGCTTTCCCCTTGACAAATTTTCAGTGAGGGGTGTACTGAGGAGCTGTGGTGCATAAAATGCAGACGGCTTCCGTGAAGAGGGTAGGTGCTATTCTCTGGTTCCAACTGCATTTCAAGGCCTCTTCCTATATCAATTGCACCAAGTACTGTCCCTTTGCAATCCTCTTGTCCTTTGTCACATTTAGAGAATAAAAGTCTTAACTTTGAAACAGCATTCAGACATCCCACTCACTTCGTGAGTTTTAATGACAAATGACACCTTCCTGGTCTGCTCCACTTCATATACTTAAAACACTGAGCACAGTAGTTTCTTTTTATCATCTAACATGTTGGAATGCCGTATTGGTTTATCTTCTGAAAACTGTTCTTTCTACACATAGCACAGTCATATTAATATGCTAGAGAAACAAAAACCTCACTTAACATCTGCTGTAATTAACAGAAGTAAAGAGTTTCGTAGCAAATGAGACAGCACATATGACAGACTTTTATAAATGTTCTTTTAAAAAATAACTACCTCTGTTCCTTTTGCATAACATCAGACTGTTTTACTTTACCTGTTACACTACACAGAAAGCTTGGAAGGACTTTGTTTAAAAGAAAATATGGCATTGGATTTTAAGTAGGGGATTTAGTCAGAGCAATATCATTATCCATGTGTGACTGTTACTGACCCTATGAGGAAATGTAACTGTGATGGCTGTGATGGGTCACAGCAGTCCAAGCACCAGGCTATGAAGAGGAAGAAGGTGACGAAGTTTTGTTAGACAGCAGCTACTATTTCATTCTTTGAACCATGGCTGATACCAAGCCACTGATACCCCAAAACATCAAGTCCCACAAAAAAAGTTATTCAACCATAGGGTTTTATTTAACATTACAGGCAGATTTCCCAAGTATGTATGCGGCCCTCATAAGCAAAACAGAAAACTGTACTCTGTGCTTTTAGGAGTGAGGGAATGTCTCTCTTCTCAGCCCAATAGCATGGTTGAACTGAATCACAGCTTCCTCAATTTCAGCCATTTGTCAGTGTGTGAAACACCATGGAAATAACCACTGTATCCTTGTTCCATGAATCACAGAAGCTGCTACAGATGGCACCATCTCTTTGCACAAGAAGAGTTCAATACAGTTGACTCAATACAATTCCTAATGCCTGTGGTGGTTTGACCCTGGCTGAAACTCCAGGGGC
>BOSO01000920.1:200998-211314 GCA_018403395.1 Gorsachius goisagi | reverse complement strand
TTTCAAACCATCACCCTTTGTCCTATTCCTACAGGCTCTGCTAGAAAGTCTGTCCCCATCTTTGAGGAGAAGGCTGAGGTACTCAACTTTTTTGCCTCAGTCTTCACTGGCAACCTTTCTTCCCATACCTCTCAAGTGGATGGACTGGGGACTGGGGCAGCAAAGCCCCTCCCACTGTAAGAGAAGATCAGGTTCGTGACCACCTGAGGAACATGAACATATATAAGTCTGTGGCTGGATGGAGCTCTGAGCAGCCTGATCTAGTTGAAGATCTCCCTGCTCGGTGCAGGGAGGTTTGGACTAGATGACCTTTAAAGGTCCCTTCCAACCCAAACTATTCTATAACTCTAAAATATCTTATTTGTATTAAACCCAACATGAAATAGACTTTTTTTTCCCAAGTTTATCAATGAAAATTCAAAGCCTCTCTGCTTTCAATCTTACAGTACTCCTGCTGAAAAGTGTTTTGGCTTTACTTTGTATTTGATGTTTCAGGAAGAAAGGAGAAACCACACTATCATGTACACTGAGCAGTGTTTACATCAGTAGAAGAATTTAGAAGGAAGAATTAAAAAGAGGTAGGGTTGGGACCACTGCTCTTTAAGATATCGCTAAGGACTGAGCACTGTTTACATCCCTGCCTCCTCATTCACTTGTGCCATGCTAGGAGGTGAACTAAGAAAACAGGGTCTGCATGCAGTACCTCTGAACCTCCACTTTCCCAGGAAAGGAAGCAGATTTTGTCTTTACTAAAATAGCATGTACTGCTGAAGGATTCAGCCAGCTTTGCCTCTGTGCACAGGGTCAGGTTATGGGCAGTCTGTGTCCCACCATTCATTGACACATTGGTCTTGGAAAGGAGTATCACAAATACCACTTTATTATTCCCATGCTCCTAACACTAATCTCTGGGTAGTTAAGGATGCTGAAGTGTGGGGAAGAAGTGACAGCAGTTGACTCCCAAACAGAGAAAATAACAGTAAGCTGAAGCCATCGCTGGGCTAAACTCACAAAAACAATTTTTATGTTTCAGGGCCGGAAGACTTGAGGCATCTCACTGACTAGCCAAAGATGCACATTTGCACTCTATTCTGGACTCATGCCAGAGGAAAGCTCTCATGGAAGCAGCTGTAAAGGAGCACCTTCATTGTCAGGCCAGAGAACAGAAGCCAGATGTGGGCCAGCAGCTGCCACGTGGATTGGCCATGCTACCTCGATGGGACAGCCTTCAGATTACCATTGCCTATAACAGAATTCAGAGCTTTTTGCCTCATTTTGGTTTGGATAATTTCATACCCCTCAACTATTTTGTCATGTTAGCAAGTTTTCTGGAATAGCTGGGGGGGTTCCATGAAAAAGCCCGAGGGAATCTGAATTTCCTGTAGAAACAAGATCATTTTTTATTTTATAGATGACATTTGCTCTGAAAAAAAGGACTTCAGAAACAAAATCACTTGCCTATCTGAGCTCACAGGACTGCAGTTTAAAGTTGAATACATTTTATTTCAAATATTCCCTTGAACTCTTGACTTGTTCTCTGTTAGTAGTAAGGCTGCACACTTTTCAGATCTCGATCCCCTGAAATGAGGCACCTCTGACTATATTCACAAGAGACAGGATATATATTGGTGATATTCAACCACAGGTATTTCTCTCTTTAAAATGTGTTATCTCTAGTTTCTGTAGTCATCAACAGTCTTCATTCCTTGATCAACAGCGCAGCACTCATCACATGAGAGTATGCCTGCATTTCTCAAAAGCAGCAACTAGTACATCAGTTACTGCTGCGCACCAGGTTTGTAAGCGAAGGTGAGCCAACAGCGCTGGGACCTCAATCTGAAAACGTTCTTAATACGTTAGTGAAATTCACTATAATCATTGCACAAACAATAATTTCTAAAATTAAATCTATTTAGTGCTTAATATTTACAAGAATTTAAAGAAGTTCACTTTGGCATAAAAGAATGAATGTAAGAGAGATTTGTTAACTTTCCTGAGCATCATAATGAACAGAAGATTGCAGTTCATAAAATAACCTGGAGCCCCTTTGAAAACCAGCACGGCTCCATTACCTCAGGCCAGATGGGTTTAGAAACAGCACAGGTCTCTTCAAAGTCTGGTTTTGCATGGACCCATTCATGAGCCATACATTCAAGATAAGAATAGCCTTCTTTCTCTAGAGCAGCCAGGCCAACATCACCACAACCAACCGCAAAACAGCAACCGGGAGACAGCAAAAGGCATTGCTGACATTGCCAGAGGATTGTTGCCAATTTATAACCCTAACATATGGTATTTTGTGTCTTTCAGGTACAGCATATTTATAGTCTATCTCATGACTCTACTGGTCACAATACTCATCACTGCGGTTGAGCCACCAACTCTAAGTCCTATTAGGCCTCAAATATTCGATACTAAATATAAAACAACAATAACAACAAAGAGGCCACTTGTATATTTGCTCCATCTCTCTCCACTGAACAAGTATCTGGGCATAATTATTGCCTCCTTGTTTATGGAGGGGAGGCAAAATTTTTATACAGCCTACCATTTGTGCAATGACCACTTAGCCTAGATGGCAGAAATAGAAAACTGTGCTGAAAAAAAATTACAAAGGAGGCATATTGCAAACAAAACTCTGGAATCCTGGCAGGAAAAGAAATAAAACAGTGAAGAATGAAGGGGACATGGTTAGATAAAGTCAACATCTTGGGAAGCAGTTGGTAAAGTGAGAGACAGATTTCAGCGTAGTAAACAAGCTATAAAGTTCTCCACAGGAAGAGCAGACAAAGCATCCTGGATTACTGCAATGTCTGAGCCATTTCTCCTTTGTGATGATTTTCTTTAAAAATCTTGGGTTTCTGCCTATTTGTTTACAGGGAGACATATAAGTGGCTGTCTGGTTTGGAATGATACTTTGAAATCAATGTTGTAACTTGGCCTAGACACATTCTCACTTGTGATGAACGCACTTTCCACTTCTAGAAAGAAAACAAGGTGTCCTGGTTTCAGCTGGGGTGGAGTTAATTTTCTTTCTAGTAGCTGGTATAATGCTGTGGTTTGGATTTAGGGTGAGCATAACATTGATAACACTGATGTTTTAGTTACTGCTGAGCAGTGCTTTCACAGAGCCAAGGCCTTTTTTTTGCTTCACACCCCACCAGCAACGAGGCTGGGGATGCACAAGAAGCTGGGAGGGCACACATCTGGAACAGCTGACTCAAAGGATATTCCATATCCATATCATATGACATCATGCTCAGTATATAAACTAGGAGAAAAGCTGGATGGCAGTTCACTGCTCAGGAACTGGCTCAGCATCAGTCAGCGGGTGGCAAGCAATTGCATTGTGCATCACTTGTTTTGTATATTCTTTTATCATTATTTTTGTTTTCCCTTTCTTTTCTGCCCTTAAATTGTCCTTATCTCAAGTCAGAAGTTTTACCTTGGTTTTGCTTGTATTTTTTTTTTGATTCTGTCCCACATCCTACCTGGGGGGAGTGAGAGAATGGCTGTGTGGTGTTTAGCTGCCCTGCCGGGTTAAATCGCAACACAAGGGTTTTCAACCAAAGCAAAAAAAGCAACTGAATGCTTTTTTTTTAAGATATGTTTTTCTATTTTGAGAAGAGAGTTAAGCTCTGTCACTCACTATTCCAAATACAAAATTGCACAAGAACATGGTAGTAACTGATGTTTAGAACAGCAGGAAGGATATACCCATAGAAACCTTGCTTTGCCAGCGTATCGCAGAAATTCCAGGATATAATGACAGGCATGTGATCTCCCAAAGCTGTATTTTATCCTCCACATTAATGGTGTAGCAGCAAATGCTGGCTTTGTTACCTTCTGCTCTGGCTTCCTCACACAACAGTGCTGTGAGTTTCCCATCCCCTCAACATTCATAGACGTGGTGTATCTGGAAAGACATCAAGCGCGTATGAGGTAGACCAAAAAAGTGAAATTTCTGCAGAGATTACAGTGAAGAAAGCCATCCTAGCAGCTGTGGGAGGTCTGTGACAGCAGTAACAGAGTGGCTCTGTTGTGGAAAGGGCAATATTGCCATTCACAGATTTGGACAAAAATAAGGTGTTTCTCAGTAGTGGTGTTTTCAACCCAATCCCTCACAGATCTTCTATCCAACCTTTTGACTGACAACAGATACATCAGCTGGGTAGACAACAGGCAGGAGAAGGCAGTGGGGAGCAACTATGAAAACTGACTGTACAATCAAAGGAGAAACATACCTCCTCATAAATCTCCTTGACAGAAATAGAGCAACAACCTGTCACTCAGCCCAGCCCCCAAATCTTTGGTTTGGAGTCCTAGATGTAAGCCTCATGCCTACATTTCATCTCCTTACTTCAGTTCTGTAATAGTCCATAGAGACCCAGAGGAGTCAGGGAAGATAGCAACATCTTTCATGTTTTCCTGACCGCCCTCTTTCACTTTAAAATAACAGTTTTGGAATGGTTCACGTATCCCACCTATGTCTGAACCCATTCAAACCCCATAGGGAGAAGAGAGTGAGATTCTAAGGGATAATTACAGGCCCTAGGTGGATGGAATTTCGCAAATTCAACATCCATGTAAAGTAACTGCAGGCTGCATCGACATGCCAAAACCCTCATCCATCTTCCCAGAAATCAAAGGGCTTGCTTAACAAGAATATTATCCCTGAAGTTTAGTTTTATAGGAGTTACATCATTCACAGAAGTATTGCAGGACTAGGGAAAACAGTGAAAGGGGAAAAAAAAGGGCCCCTTCTCAATCTCAGCATTGTTGCTTTGCAAATTTTAATATCCTGTAGCTAAAATAAACTGTGCTTTACACCACCAAGGAGGCTATTGTGGAATTCATTGCATGTGAGAAGATCCCACCTTAATCAATCCCATTGATTCCAAGCACTGAGAGAAAAATCCTCCAAGTAAATTTGAAAATAGTTGATAAAGTTAGGTTTTGACCCAATAACCTGCTCATTCTCTGACTGGCGGTTCATTCCTTATGTATGTATAGACACAAATATACTCACATATATTGGCTCAGACATAAAACTCGCAATTGACACAAGGAAGAATAAAAGTCTTTAAATGTAAAATTTGCTAAAATGCTCTTACCAGCACATGTGTGCTGATTATAAATATTCACTGAATGGCGTAGAAGTAATAAATTTGATATGCCTACCAAGGGCTGTATACTTTCAGCTGATTTTATTCTTTCTGGAAGGCTTTATAATGCGTTTATGAAGATACGCTTACAAACAGGATTAAATCTCTCCTGTTTGCACAACTCTAATGTAAAATGTACAAATATTGTCGTAAATTAAAACAGTCGTTGTCGGCTTTTCTCATCCAAGGAAACTTGATTGTGAAGGATTTTCGCCTTTTGTTTAGCTTCTTAAAGTAAAAAAACCACCTTACCCCATAAATTCTATACCCTAAAACCATTTTTTCTTATGCACCACCTTCCAGCGAAGCTATTGTGTATTTTGTCTGGGAAAAGACTGCAGGACTTGTCCTAGTCTGGAGTGACAAGCATGCGGTGTGAGCAAGCCAGGGCTTGTACTGAGACAACAAGAATAAAACAACTTACATTTAGACATTTGATGCAGATACTGATCACCAGAAAGAGCATTTACTGTATGAAATTGAAATCCATGAATAATTCACCAGTTTCAGCTGATGACAAACCCAGAAGTGGCAGAGTATTTGATGATCGATAATTATTTCTGAGATTTTCGGAAGCATGGCATCTTATAACTGAACAATTTAATTAAGCCCTAGATTTGATTGTTTAATTGCACTCACTGTATCAATCTCTTTTCCTTTTGAATTTTGTGCAGGTGCTAAAAATAGTTCCTCGCTTTTTGAACAAATGCATTTCTCACCATGAATTACAAAACTGGTTCTCTAATAAGGTTTTCAAGTATCACATTTTGTGCTACTCTTCCACTCTCATTGAACTGCTAATAGACTACAAATAATAAGTTTACAGGAAGCCGTACTCTAGGTTCACTGAAATCGCATTTGAATCTCATCTGTTCCTGAGGTTTATAATAAGTGACAGTGCTAAGACTGAATCTGATTTTGCTGTGACCTTCTGTCCAGCGCTATGGTACTCCAACAATAGATAGAATTTCCAGCAGTCAGAGCCACAACACATGTCCAAATTGTCAGTCTTGGAAACATTCTTCAAAAATGAAGCAGATCCATATCTCTATCTAAAGAGCTTTTCTATGGGAAGAATTCCTTTCTAAAACATCTCCTCTTAAAATGTGATATCATTAGTTTTCACAGCAAGCAAATCTCAAAGTGCCAATCAAATTTATTCACTGACAGTGTTTTCCCAGGTCCTCTGGCTTTGTGCTATCAGCTTGGGATGCAGAAATCCAGCTTTTTTTTTCCAAGCAGGATAAATAAAAGGGATTTATTCAGTTCCTTGCTTTGTGTCAGAGCAGCAACCTTCTCCGCTGTGGATACCAACAGCTTTGGGGTTTTAAATATCCCCTGGGATGAGGATACTGGTGTTTCTCCTGAACGCTGTGGGATAGTTTCTGATCTCTCTCACTGTGAAGCCTTTTTCTTGCTATTTGCTTCAGTTTTCTTTTTCTTCCATTATACCAAGGTTACAGGAAACTCCCCTGTGCTGCAGTGAAGGGTTCTTCCTCCTCCTGAAAACACTCAGGCCTCCATACACAGGTATATGCTTCCCCACATGATCCTTGCCCCTCAAACCTGCCCAGTCAGACATCAATATATTGGGTCTTTAAATCTTCTCTCTTAAGTGACCATCCCAGAATCTTTGCTTGTGCACTCTTCAAACCCAGTTTCTCTACACCATTTTCAGAAGGCAGCACCAGAAGTGCAGTTTCCTGTGACTTGAGATCCCCCTAGTCAAAACCAGATGTAGTTTACTAAAACCTGACTTCAGCAGGCTTCTGTTGAGGCTCATGTTGTGCAACTACCAATTCTTTCTTTACGATCCAGTGCTTTTGAACATACGTAACCCGGGACTTTTGAAGAAATTTTTCATATAAACTTGTCACTCACTGCCATCTCCTTTCATGGTTCGGTTAATTTGTAATAACTTTCAGTTAAAAACCAACATTAGCCTGTTACAGAGTCTTGCTGAAAACTTCTTACCAGATCCACAGCTTTTACTGAAACAGCCAGAAATAAAAAGTCAGTTCACACTTGTACATGCATCTAATTCTGTCATATCTCTCTGCATGGTGGCTGAGGTGCTGGGGCAGCCTGAGACCTTTCTAACGCACTGTGTACTGTAATTGCCCTTGGAGCTAGCCAAGGATTAATCTTTACAGGGAGATCTGAGACACTTTTTTAATTAATCAAATGGACCAGTTATAAAATGCTTCTTGAAATAAATACAAGCTCTAAGCTGCAAAGAAACCCTAGAAATCACATAAACCTTTAAACAAAGTCTTTTCACACTAAAAAAATATTCCAGTCTGGTCTCAGCTTCCATGAGTATAGCAGCACCCACAGTTAATTTTCTATCTGTCATGAGAGCTCATGTAAATTATGTCTTGTGTGATCCTGAAACCAAGTTGATGTACTGTAAACCATTATTTCTGTCCTGGTAGAAATAATTTCTTATAGCTACAATGACGCATACTATCCCCACTGCACAAAAGCTGTGGTGATTGAAATGAAATCACCCCCCATCACTAGATATCCCAATGCTGAAGCAGGAGACTGAAGATACCAAAAACACAGCATTCAAATTCCAATCATTTCTGATAAGATTTTAGTTTTCCTCAGTTAATTTTGCTTTGACCATTCTCATAGCCCTTCTTTGTCCGCTTTCTTAAAGTGTTCTGCCTCTACAACCTTTACTGACAATAGTGTTCTCCCAAGCACAGGTTATTACAGAGCAGCCATAGAACAAGAATTATAAATGCACACATTTGCCCCAAGAGCCTCCCGTAGACAAGGCTGGGAACAGCCCCAATCTGAAGGGCAAGGACTACAGAGCCATGTGGTGAATATCATTTCATATAGCCCAGAGTGGGTAGGCTATGCCAATTAGTAGCAGTAGGGGTGTTTCATCCTCTTAGCTCCCAAGGTAAATCCTGCCTGCAGTCAGCATTATGTTCATATGGTCTCAGCAGACATTTGATCTGCCTAATCAAAAGAATCCATTTTCTGCTACCCAAAAAAGGAATAATGCAGTACTCTCCAGAAAAAAAAAAAAAAGATGCAACAGTTTTACACAAACATACTGTCAAATCATACTTGAATAATTATGGCTCCTGTGGCACTTGTTCATGAACAGAAAAAGAGAAGTTCAATCAGTTAACATGCAACTCCTTGCAGATAGGAAGAAAAAAAAAAGGAGCTGGCAAGCCTGAATTTTGAATAATTTTGTTGGATTCATTGTTCAATCCATGGTTACAGAATGTAAGAACATAGTTAGGAATATATTTTCAGAAGTTTCAGTGGGCACATTTCATTTTTAACTGCTAGAGATCACTTAAATTTATCTGGACACGACTATCTAATCTGGCGTAATGCCTCTGCTTTCTAGCTCATGTATTTCAGGATGACACTTGGAATAGTCTTCAGTGTTCTGCAAGATTAGGTTTAACTTAAGGCTTGTGACACCTGTTCGTATTTCTTAGTCATGACTCAGTTATCCCAGTACAAGTAGGTTCCATTAGCAATGGGTGACACAGCAGAGAAGTCAAATCAGCAGCTGGGGAATACTACAATTAATAACAACTGAATCCATACTCGGCTTCAGAATAACAATATATAAAAGCAACTATTAAATCTGCTCAGCCAACACCTGAGAAACAGCCCATCATTCTGGTGATGTTTCAGAGGTATTTCTCCCTATGCCTGTAGCATGCCTCCTGTACATTACCGTCAGTCTTTCTTGGCACACCTTCCAAAGACTCTAGTATGCACTCATGACCAGACAGATAAATATAGTCTCACAAACCTTACTAAGCAAAGCCACAAGAACACTCCCTTTAAGACTGAGTTTTATCACAAAGCAAAATTAAAAAGGTCCTGTGAATTTTTTTTGCCTTCGCCTGTTGGTTTTTTTTGTTTTAATGCTATGTACCAACCAGATAACCAATAACCTGCCCTTACTTCCATGCCAGGAACAGCCACAGCCCTACAAGCATTGCAAAAAATGGCTTTGGTCCCCATCAGAACAAGACAGAGAATCTCTCTGACATATCAGCAATCACTAGAGAATTGGTGATGAAACTTGGTTATTACAAACTTGGGTTATTCTATCTAGCAGCTGCCTGCATGCCTTACAACAGCACATCATAATCATGTTATAGTTTTTAGCTATTTCCTTTAAAAAAACAATTCTTAACAACACTTCTCCAGCTGTAAGGCATTTGCCCTAAATGCACTAGCAGAAACTTCTTTTGCTTGAGTCACAGGACAAGTCACACTGATTGCCAGGAGAAGATGCGATCTCTATGGGAAAATGACCTAGGCTGCTACCTAACACATTTAAAAAAGTCACCTGTGGCACAGCTAACAAGGCTGGGCAGCAGAGATTAGATGCCAGGCTATGAGGATGGAAAAAGACAGGGAATCCCTGACAGGTCAACTCGGTTTACCTGTCTCAGCAGCTTTCCATAATATGGCTGTTTTGGCATCTCCCAGTTGTTCCCACTGCAGTTTCTGCTACAGCCATTCTGAAGGGTGTCTGTAGGCACACTGCTCTCCTGGTATGTCACACGGGGCAAAGGATACCCTGCAGGACATCTTGCAATGTCACCATCATTCTCCTGAACACATAGGGGAGAAACTTGTGTATTTTACACGTAACAAATCCTAACCAAACCTCAGCAACAGTTCCTGTAACAAGGGCAAGCAACTTCTACAGCTAGGCGGCTTTTCTTCTGCTGCATTTCAAAGCTGTTAACACTTGTCAAAAAGAAAAGGGAACAGAAGTCTTTCCTTATGGCATGTCTCAGGAAAACTTGAATATGGGGATCACTATCTTTGACTCTGTAGTAAGAACCTCCAACTTTTTAGCATTGATTTGCAGTTGCTTGTCATCTGGGCCTATCTGAAAGAGCTTTCTAGCACCACATTGTAAGCATGTTCTGGATGCTCCATGAAATAAATAAATGCTGTTATTCAACTGACTCTCACCTTAAGACATACTAGTTCTTGAACACACATAGTTAATCCCATGGAACGATTTAATTCTTTTAATCTGTTCAAACCCTAACACATCTGCTTTTTTTTCTTTTTTATATCCTTTGTGCTTTTGTGTTGCCTTTGTTAGTAATATAATAGATTATCTACAGAAATTTAACTCAC
>BOSO01000920.1:106904-200924 GCA_018403395.1 Gorsachius goisagi | reverse complement strand
CAAAGTTCTCCATAATTCATTCTCTTGACAATAGCACACAGGGCTTCCTTCTGCAGCATGGTAAAGATAACCAGAAGTAAGGCACATGGCTCTTCACTAGGGTTTTCTTGATGACAGAAAACAGGGTGTTCTTCTCAGGAGTGCCCACGAAGAATGAAGT
The DNA here is from genome assembly GCA_018403395.1 of Gorsachius goisagi. Taxonomy (NCBI): domain Eukaryota; kingdom Metazoa; phylum Chordata; class Aves; order Pelecaniformes; family Ardeidae; genus Gorsachius; species Gorsachius goisagi. The sequence continues at coordinate 200,764 of BOSO01000920.1, read as the reverse complement.
TCTATCTGCAGCCCTCGTCTGAATTGGCCTTAGCACCGACCACAGAAGGACTAAGACATAGCAGTGAATTACCCTACAAACTACAGGAGTAGCAAAGTCCTCCCCTTCTGCTCCTGCCCTGGAACAACCACATCCTGCTAGAATTTCTGGTCCATCTGGCCCCAAAGAAGACATTGCTCAGCCTTAATTAGGTACTGTGTCTGATATAGGGATGTTAATGATTTGAACTATAAATATTTCCACCATACAAATCTAATGTATTATATGTGAATTTAAGTGAAGCGCTAAGAGTCCTTGAAAAAACAAAAGGTAAATTTAAGTTAGCTTTTTAACCCACAGCTTCCATATAATAAGAAAAACCTTTTCTATGGGACTCAGTTTGCTTTTTGTCTCCACTGAACAATTCTCAAGTGTCCCTTAAAAGCTCACTGTAGTTATATTGGCCTTGAAAAGATCACAGTACTGAGTTCAATGTGTCCAGTTCTGCTGCAAAGCAAGTGTGAAAGTGAACTTTGTATGCCAAGGGTGGATGTGATGGGTAGGTAACACATCCAGTTTAACTGGAGAAGGTCAGAAGCAGAGCTCAGCTAATGTAGACGGAACAAAAAAACCTCTGAGGCCACCCATTCAAGGTTCTTCAGTCCTCAGGATTTGTGCTTATTTTGGGTACTCAGCACCACACAAGTGGAGACTCAGCTATCCTCCTCTTCTAGTTAAATGTGACACACACACACATTTTAGGAGCTTTGTTTACTAGAAACTCCAGCATTGCTATTCATCAGATAAATTAGTCAAAATTCCAGATTTCAGCCAATGCACAGGTATTACAAAAAATATATCCTCTCTATCTGCCTTGGGGTTTTATGTGTCATCCATTATGGGACCTAAATACCGACCACACAACTGAGACAATCAGCAGCAGCTCTGTAGGGATGCGACCACACCGCTGTGATGGTCACCAGGAAAGGGGAGAGTTCTGCCTTCCCCCAGGGGAGCTGGGAGCCACTCACTCTCAGCAAAAAAACAGCCTCCTGGTCTGAAGGGAATAAATCTATTACTGCAGTCTGCTTCCGTCTTTGAGACAAGAGCCTGGAGAAAACATTCACATCAAGCATGTTGGTTTTGGTTTTTTTTTTTTTTAAGACTGATAATAAATACAAAGCTTCATGTTCCAAGGCTTAACCTATTAACTGACAGAAGCTAGGCACGTTGCACTGTGAGATTTCTCATGTATTTTCAATCCATCTGGTACTGTCCAATATTGAAAACAGGATATTGGACTAAATGGGCAATTAATCTAATCCAGTACAGCAATTCCTTTATGTTTCTTTCCCTCTAAACATATGCCAATATAGAATTATAAACAGTGTTGGAAACATTTGAATTTGATGTTCTGAAGGTCACTGAAGAGCACACAGTTCTCCCTTCCTCCCTCTCCATTCCACAAAACACAGTGTGCTTTGTTTTCCCAGAATTAATTTCTATTTCATAAGTAACTCAGCTTTTAGATTACTTTTTACTCAGAAAAGAATCAAATACTTGCTCAAACCTATGAGGTTCAGATTGGTCGTTTGAGTAGTTAAAACCAGAATGGTAAAAAAGTCCTGATTTCAAGAGCAAGGCACAACTCAGAGTTCAAGTAGTAAAACAATTCATCTTCAACTGAACAGCACATGGTAGCTCTGAAAACAAAGCTCTAAATTCTGGCAATCATCCTAAAATATTTAACACAATCTCTTCAGAGTTTTCTGTTAGAACTCAATAGAAAAGACCCATCGTCTGCTTGCAAAATAAATGCAAATCCTTACAAGGCTGGATAACCATAATATGGCTCCAGGCATATCTTTGGTTCTTTCTTACTATCCGCTCCTATGAGAATCACCATATTCCCTGATGCTCACAGAAAGCTCTTTAAATGGCTGCTTTTTCCAGTCTCTTTCAACAGACTCATTTTTTTAGGCATCGCCTTTTTTCTCTTTCACATTTAACACTTCCATTAATGACTAAGATCAAGAGTTCACATTTTGGTGCATTAATCCAATCAACTCACAGCTTGTGATTTTCACATTGTTTTATAGTTTATAAAAACTAAAGAGCAAGCTAAAGAAATAAATTAATACTGTGTACTGTAAAGGTAAATTCAGACAAAAACCATTTACAGTCATTAAGCTCACTTATGACTGAATCCTATACCAGTGCTTCCAAGAGCAGACCCTCCATACTTTGTTGTTTTCTTCACTCTGAACACGCACCCAAGATGGCAGCAATCTTGATCCCCTGATATAAAATACATGCATTTGTATGCCAAATTAACCTTTGGTTTGAAAATCACCACGATCTCCAAAAGGCAAAAATGAGGAAACCCACATTTGGGTTCCTTTTCTCACTGACCTGATACATCACTCAATTTCCTCATCTGCCCTGAGTTTCTTTCTTATGTCTTTGGAATCACCTTTGGTACACCTGTTTCACTATACAGGTGCAATGACCAGCACAAGGGCTTTACCCCAGCTGTGACATCCAGGCAGGAGTTCAAAATGAAGTTTCAGGACAAAACACTGAAGAGGTAAAAGGCATTTCTCAGAGCAAACTCAGAAACAAAGTCTCAACCAAAAGTCAAAAGCCATTTACTTTGATGGATTATGCTACTTCACATCAGTGAATCATAGAATAGTTTGGGTTGGAAGGGACCTTAAAGATCACCTAGTTCCAACCCCACCTGCCATAGGCAGGGACACCTTCCACTTGACCAGGCTGCTCAAAAGCCCTATCCAACCTGGCCTTGAACACCCCCATGGATGGGGCATCCACAGCTTCTCTGGGCAACCTGTTCCATTGCCTCACCATCCTCATAGTGAAGAGCTTTTTCCTGATATCTAATATAAATCTACCCTCTTTCAATTTAAAGCCACTACCCCTTGTCCTATCACTACCTGCCCTTGTAAAAAGTCCCTCGCCATCTTTCTTGTAGGTACTTCAGGTCCTGCAAGTCTGTGATAAGGTCTCCCTGAAGCCTTCTCTTCTCCAGCTGAACAACCCCAACTCTCTCAGCTTGTCTTCACAGGAGAGGTGTTCCAGCCCTCTGATCATCTTTGTGGCCTCCTCTGGACCTGCTCCAACAGGACCATGTCTTCCTTATGTTGGAGGCCCCAGAACTGAATGCAGTACTCCAGTTGGGGTCTCACGAGAGCCAAGCAGAGCCAGGGAACAGAGGTATAAAAGCAGAGTAGAGGTAGAGAATGAAGTAGAGAGAAGAGGCCAACTATTTTTTCTTGAGGGTGGGAGGCATCTTATATGCAATATTTATTTGACACTTACTATTTCTTACATTTCATTTCACCCACCCACATACCTTGGCCAATTAGAGAGTCTAAGAAAGCATACTATGGCATGTTAAAGTTCATCTCAGCCTCATTCTTAGAGAAATGAAAGACAATTATTCAGCCTTCCTTCATCAGGCATGTTTTCTTTCCCTTTCTGTAGATTTCCATGGACCCTTCTCACCTCTTGTTTTGTTGCCTCTTTCTTAAAACATGGTCTTAAAAGGAATATTCCACACTTTTTGCTACATCACATCTTAATACAGTATGTGCTCCTCCAGTAGATCACTTAGAAACTATCCCTGCTGTGCCCAGATGAGAAAAATATATACTGGCCTTGTCAGCTGGAGTTCTTGAGAAATTAGATGTGCAAATCCTTTTTCTATTGTGATTAAACAGTCAATAAAATTAATACTAGCCCATAGAACACTCTTACAGGAATGAAACTTTCAATCATACTTTTACATTGTCTTTATTTCCATAAAAATGTTGCTTCTTGGCTGATATATCCTTGTATACGTTTCTGAGAGGGCTGGTCAACTCGGCAATAATGAAGTAGCATGTCCAGTCAATCACACTTTGCTTCTTCAAATCAAATTTAAAAGGGGGTTCATGTTTATAACAGGGAAAATACACCAAATGCAGAGGTCAGAACCTAACAGAAGAAGAACAAAATTAAGAAGAGATAGAGGAATTATTCAGAAAGGAGTGCGTGCAGTTATAAAACAGCGATTGCTCTTCTGTGAGGCTGTATTATCAAGACATTTGTGAGAGTTCAAGTGGCCAATTACTATTAAGAAAAACAGCCTTGAGACTCTGAAGAGCTGATTAATTTTGGTAGGCTAGATTCTTTCTCTGAAAACTCCAGCAATACGTTTTTGATTATATACTATCCATCATGAGTTCAGTTTAATGTTTTCCAGTCATTCAATGGTAAGAAAATTATGTAGCTCTTGTTACGCATGAATCCCATTTAAGTGACTATCTGGCAGCCAGGGAAGTTTGGGCATAATTAGTTTATGCTATGAAGACCAAAAGATCTTATAGAGGCAATGCTGGGACAGGCCAAAAATCTATGTATGCATTGTCTCCCTGACAGATATTTAGGGAGACAGTACATGGAATAAGGCAGCTACAGATGGTCCTTCTCATGAACATTGTTCCCAGGTGTTGGGAAGCAGTGTTTTAGAAATCATTACTCATAAGACCCTCAAAAGAATCAACATAGTTTTATTGGCAAACACGTTTCCCTGCAAAGAGCTGCCTTGGAAGAAGCTGGAGTCTGAAGTATGTTTATCAGATTGTCTTTTGACAAAACAGGGTTTGTTTGCTTTTTCTGTTTTGGTGGATTTTTTTTTTTTAAACCGCCTTGCAATTATTTACATTATTATCACCATGTCTGCAGATGATCTTTGGAATAAAACTGTGTCTCACATGGTCTCTTTTCATTAACTGTCTCCAGACAAATCAATATATGGGGTGAGAGATGTGGGCAGCATCTTTCAAGAGAAACAAATTGCCATTGTAACTTATAACATGCAATTAGTCATGTAAAAATGAAGTGCTCTGGAAATACAGTCTGTTTTATAAATGCTTCATTGTGAAGGAGTAGATGGTACTTCAAAATGCTGGTGGAGCAATAAGTTCTTGTTTGTCAACATAATACTCCCATATGTAATTACAAAATTGTGTGCAAGCTGACCACTTTACTTTGCTCCATTAGGGAAATGGACTGCTAGCATTAAGAATACCATGACAAAACATCTATTTTCAACTATGGAATGAAAAGTAATTCCAGTCACCAAGTTACTTTCACTGCTTTTGTCTCTGACATATTTCATCTGTGCCCTTTAACCAAACTCAAACCTTTTCCCAAGCCTTCCGGGAACAAATAAATTTTAAAAAAGAAAAAAGAGGGTCAATTATTCAATTATCTCCTGTGTTTACTAGGGAAAACAAGAAGCAGCAGCTTAATTGCATCTAAAAGATTCAGTCTGAGGTGTAGGAAAAACTGTCTTCCACTAAAGCTGGTGACACACCAGAATAAGGCGGCCAAGAGAGGTCACATAGGCTCCTATACTGTCCCTACACGTGCCTGAAGGTTTTTAACAGCTGCAGAGGGAGATCCATACTGTGTTAGTGCAGAGCATTAGACTCAGCTACTTCTCAAAGTCCTTTCCAGCCTGCCATATCTATTATTCTCTGTTTATATGCACCCTGACTCTTTATAAGCACATTGCTGGACCGCTGCACTCCTACAGCTGAAGCTGACAGGGCTTGGCATAAGTATAGGGTGCTGTCAAGATACTAATGCTTGCAGGACCAGACCTTTGCTTTAACACTCTGTGATTTTTCATTATTAAGACATGCGTGAGGTCTCCACGTGCTTCAGTTTCTTGAGATCATTGTGGTATCTTTTTGATTAACTGATCAGTAGTGCTTGCTTTTTTTGCAACTGCAAAGACGACCTTCTTTAATATCAAATGCAGTTTTCAATCCTGGTGAACACAGTTGTATAGGAAAGGGTGCTTGAAAACAAGTTAGTTATCTTACTAAAATAGGTAAGAATTAATTATCTGTGTCAGCTGTCATTTAAACAGCAAATTACAGCAAATGTTATGCAATAAGAAAATAAAAAAAAACCAAGCAAATTCCTGCCATAGTTAATAAAAATAAACCAAATCTATAGTGTAACCTACCCTCAAAAGACAGTCAAGACTAGGTATCATGCTAATTACTACTTTGTCATCCTCTCTCAAAAATCATTGCGTCTTTCCACAGCAAAACATGATCCAATCTGATGATAATATATAAAAACATAGAGAAATTGTACTTGGTACAGAAATTATCACATTTTTAGCCTTATTCTGGATACTTAGATCAATTCATGGAGGCCTAGTTTGCCTATTATCTTATTTTTAACTACAGTCATAAACTAGGCTGATGCCCTCAGGGAGTTTTCTATAGCCGGCCCACCAAATACTATTCCTGGTCAGTACAGCATGACTGTTCCCTTCAATATATACTCCCTAGTCTGCTCAATTACCCAAGAAACCACATTTTTCCACTAGCCTGAGATAAAAATCAGGTAGCAGTCATGAGATCTGATGGAAAAACATAGTTTATGTAACCAGCCTTTCATGTTCAACAAATAAAAGATAGCACTTCTCTAACGTGTACACAAAACATAAAGGGTTAGTGCAAGCAAACTAAGCGGTTCGAAGGGACACTGAAATGGAAAAACTTTTAAGAATTTCAGAAGTAACAGGGTGCGTGCTGGGAGCATTACCTTCCCATCTGAAACAAAAGCATTAAGTTTGAAATTTCAAAGCGGGTTTTTTTTTCCCTCTGTGCTAATGTCTGCTGAGCACAGAAGTGGGTGTGGGTAACGGGTGCCATCAGGGAGACTCTTACTGGTGTAACCAATCAGTTATCTCTCATTGCTACCGAAATGCTGTTTGGTACTGAGCACATCAAAAGCGTTCTGGGGTTGGTTTGTTTTACGGTATTGACAGCTAACACAAGCAGGATTTCACCTGCCTAGAAATCCTGTCTAATTTAATCATGCTGGAGGACTGAGAAAAGCTTGACAGGCATTAAAAAGAAAGCATTGTTTCTTCAAAGATGTTACAATCAGATTAGTTTTCATAGACTAAGCCATAACATCCATGAAATTTCTGGTTTATTGAAGTCTAAACAGAAGATAGATAGGCCTAACCATAATTTCAGACTACCTGTGACTCCACGTTACAGAGTGGTCCTTCTTCCCTCTCACCGCAGCGCATGGCATTGCTTTCACTTACTACATAATATTCGTTAAACAAGGTGATCTCTGGTGGTTGCTGTTTGCTGTACATTCACGCACAGGATTACAAATCCTCTTAGACCAGACTGCTTGGGGCATGGGTCTGCACACATAGGAATAAGCAGAGTCACACACTGAATCATGCAAGAGAAAAGCGGAAAGACGGGACACAGCTTTGCCCCTACAAACACAGAGGTACACACAGACTCTTTAGCCAATATGAACAAAGGCTCAGGAACTTTCCAAGGGAAAAATATTACATTCTTTCATCAGGAATTGTTGCAATATACCCTGCTCCTCACTCAGGACAAAAATCAGTTTCTGTATGATGTTTAAATTCAATGTCTTTTTTGTATGACATTTAATTTCAATGTCTTCTCAAACTTTAGAAAATACAAGTATAGTAACCCAACTCAGCTAAAGTCTTCATCTGTTGCCTTTTCTTCCTTTAATTCTGAGAGATTTCTCCTCCCTTCTCCCCAGCTCTGAACAGTATTTAATTTTTGATGAGCCTGTTCCCTGCTACTTGGTCTGTTTACTTGTCTTAGCTTGCCCCTTCAAATTTTAGTAAATTTACCCCTCTCCTTGACAAAGCCATGTTTCTTCTCTTCTTTCTCTCTGAAGATAATAACAAATAAGCAAGTTTTATTTTGCTTTTTCAACTAAAACAAGCATCAGATGTTTCTTCATTCTCCACCTTCAGCTCTGTCCCCAGCTCCCCAGGGATCCAGCTCTCTGCATACCTACAGGTCACTGTCAGTATGTTTGGAAAACCCTTGACCTCAGGTTAGAATGTACCGCATGACTCTCCATGTTCAGCATTCGTATTTACTCACAGTTACCTTTAAAACAGATTTGTTTATATAGTCAGCTGTATGTTGAAAGCTGCACACTTGTTGCTTACATCCTGCCTTGAGCCGTTTTCCCACAATGGTAGCTGCTGCCTCTTTGCCCACACGCTTATCTAGTGCGATTGGGATTGAACGTCAGCTGCGTACCCCCGACTGCCATCCCGCTCTTGTGCTCTAAACTGATGAATTCTAATCAAAATACCTCAGGGCATTTTACAGTCTCTCAAAGTCACTTTCGTGTTGCTTCATCTAGTGCTCTCTCTTAACAAGTATTTCAAATTGGATGATAGCACTAGAAGGTTTTGCTCAAATACAAGTAGTACCCATTTTCCAGCCTTATTAAATCATAAAGCACTTGATTCATTTTCAAGGATTAGGTCCAAAATATCCTCTGGCTATATTGACCATTCAACAAATTGCATTATGAAAGCAGCGCCACACTAGAGTAGCTCTAAAAGCCTGCCTTCCTTGGATTTTGCATGGTTATTATTCCAATCAATACTGGAGTGATTCAAATCCCTCATGATCAATCTTCCAAGACTTCTTTTAGGTGCTTTTCTCATCGGTACAAACATTTCGCAAATAATTTTTGTGAACTGCCCTCAGGGTCTATAACAACAACCAGCCTTTTCATCATCAACTTCTTTCCATACCATCTCTGGTTTACGGGACACAATGCACATCTCTTGGGAAATTCTTTACCATCCTTCAGTATTAATGCTTGCCATCAGAGTCGGTTTTGTATTCTAAATCACAAAACCCTAGACTTTTCCTGGTTGGTTGGCTAGATATCACACCCCTTAACATGTTTATTCATTCAAAAATGATAGGCTACTGAAGACTAACAAGCCTCCCTACCAGTTCCTGTCAGATACCCATGCAGTTTGTGTGGGAGAGAATTCCCTTTCAAACACCAAAAGCAAGAAACAAAATCCAGTGCTATATTAAATATTTCAGCCAACATTTTAGTTCTGAAAATAAAATGCTTTTTTCCTACCAAAAAGATGTGTAGTCTGACTCTAGCCAGGAGTATGGTTTTTCTTTTTCCTTACTTTGATAAATTCAAACTTTTAATGGGAAGAAAATCTATCAAAGAGGAAAATTCCATTCCCTTTCCTCCCTTCACTTGCAGAAATGCTTCTTTTAACATGTGTTTCTAGAACACAATACCATGAAAATATATGCTGTCATTCAAATCTGTACCTTGATGCAGGTCTACAGTATGACCCCACCACATCCCCCAAATTGAGGTTCATTGTAGCCTGTTAAATCAGTTAAAAATCCAATGGAATTTCTACTCAATGCTCTCAATTGTGTGACAAATTGAGAGAAAAGGCAGGGGCACATGAACAGTACACTAATTTCAATCAACTCTTTCCAAGTGTGTGAATGCCAGAGAATGACTGGATCTCAGAATTCATCATATGTGTGAGTATTGTTTTATTTTGAACATTTACGTTAGCAGTTTAATCCCTTTAGGAAAAGAATACTGAAAACTAGTTTCAAAACATTCCCTTCATTAAATCTGTTGCAATTTCTCTTGAAATAAAAGGCACAGTCTGCAGTAGCAAGAACCTAAGAGATGAACTGTTAGAAACATTAGATAAGGACCTCTCAACCCTTAAAAGGAAAGAAATTGGTCTCTACATTTCCCAGCTGAATTGTTGCAACACTTCAACATCATTTGGGGGAATAGAATTTTAAGTAAAGGCTGGCAATGTGTATCACATATTTAAAGAAAATCAGCCAGAAAAATAAAGAGCTCTAAATGTGCGAGGAAACCGCATCCATACGCAGCCACTCATGCTTTTTCTGACCTCTCTTTTCTGCCCTTTATGGTAGCTTATGCACAGTGCTGGGAGACAGAATGATGTTGTACCACCATGGGAAATCTATCTCAATTTTGTGCTTCAGCAAGTTCCCATCTCAGAGAAGATCTTATAAGATTGTCTTAAGTCCTGATTTCTTGCATCTCATCTACTCAGTGTGTCCCACACTGGCAACAGAGACGTGTATTTAACTTTTCACACAAGTGTGAACATCAGCAACCTATCCATGCAGCGCAGGGGCACCTGCACTGGATACAAGACCAGATGTCAAGTGCAGAGTTTCTTCTGGAAATTGTGCATTGGAGGAAACCCTTGTGGAAAGCAGAATTCGGTCCAGTAGAATTTGCATTAGTGAAATTTGTTCATGCATACCTCAGTCCTGGGGCACGTGTTACAAGCAGTTACTGTGGACTGGTGTATGCTCTGTAACCTGCTTGTGTCTATGTCTTCAATCTTCCCCAAACCACATAAACAGCCAACTATTCACTTATTAGAAATATCTACAGTTTCAACCTTTGGGTTAAGCAAATTCAAATTGTCTCAGATCTGTTGTACACTACAAACATATATGTGGGAACTACTGTAAATTAGCTGAGGTACTTGTTACCCCATCATAATTTGAGGATGAAAGGGCTCTAGTCCCTTCCCTGAAATGAATGTGTTCCTGAACTTTTGGGGTGGCTCATGCTCTCTTCAGCTCTCAAAACCTAAACCAAGGAAAGTTTCGCTGAAGTTGGTCCATTCTGTGAACAAGTTCCTATTTTGATGAATTCACACTTCCCAATCATAGAATATTTCATTTAAAATTTCCAAACACACCTAAAGGCAAAACCTTTCAAGCACTTTAAAAAGCTTCTTCTGTAAGTAAAAATTAAGGATATGTATCTTACAGAAATTCTTAGTTTTTCTATGCAGCAATCTAGCATGCTGAATTAAAAGCATGATAATACTGAAAGAATGGCATTGGTGAAGCACACTCTGCTGACAAAATGTCCTTTTGTCTTCTCTAACCAAATTCCCAATAATCTATTACTTGTCTTCCTGTGCAAACCATTTATGCATTATTAGAACATCAGAATTATTTTTAAAAATACCTTTGACAAAAATGCTTATCTGATCCACACAGAAAAGTTACGGAAAAAAATAAGTACTAACTGCGAATGAGACAAAAGTGGGCAATTGAAGACGGATCTACAAAGGAGGAGTATTTGGTAGTTCTGTCTTCAAAAAAGAATTGTACAGAAGCAACACTAAAAGTAGCAGTACTCCTCCAGTTTCAACACTGTGATAGAGTTTTGGAAATAGGACTGTAGGAGTGTACTTATACTAGTAACTGCCACCATACTAGCGGCTTGATAAACCCCAAAGGAGAGGGAATTAAGAACCTGTTGGAAACTCCCCATGTCATGCACCTTTGTTGCCTCTTGTCTAAGCATGTTAGCGTTGCTCACAACAAATACCCAGGACTCTAAATCTGGGAAGGTTAAAAACTTCCACTGACCCACTTTATTGTACAACACAGGAGCAGAATTATATTGATAACATAACCAGAGAGGGTACCATTGAAACTAAATGCTAAAGTTTCCCACAGCTCACTCTTGATCTACCCTCTGGCATCAGTTGTTGAAAAAGACAGTCGTGGAGGGAAGTCACAGAGAGAAAGTCAGTTTGTGTGGGTGAAACTGATGCAGAAAACAGAAGCACATGCTACTATATTCTCCTCGGAGGGTGATTTTTTTACATTTTCATAAAAGGAACCTTCTAGACTCAGTCTTCACCTGCAGAGATGCAAGGGCCGTGAGAAAGCACAGAAAACATTCCTGAGGACCAAGGTCCCATTAGGAAGGGGCTGCACAAAACAATATGCAGAAACCCCATTTAGCTTGGAAAAGCATAAAAGCTTCCATACAACCTAATTCCAGAAAGCACATAGGGAAACATTTGAACATTTTCTTATGTTCTAGCAAAACATGTGGTTAAAGTTAAGCATTTGCTTTTGTTCTTTCCCAAACTACAAAGCAATGAACAGAACAGAAATAGATATGCTCTTTAGTGTTCATATGTGTTCTGTCTCCGTAAGAACACCAAACCATACCCTCTATGACTGAGTCTGTACACATCAAATACATCTAAGAAGGTATCCCAAAGTAGGACTGCAACTCTGTAAAATAGTAATCCTAAAGTCTGCAACATACCATTAGCTGAGGGGCTATATTATTATTTCCAACCAACAAGAAACCAATTTAACAAAAACTCTCACAGAAAATTCACAGCAAAGAAGGCATTATTAAAAAAGCACTTCATATAAATTGGTTGTATTTTATCTATTCAGTATTGCTTTTTAGTGCCAGAAGTCCAGCATTAACTCAAAAATGGCTGGGTCTGTGCTTACACAGACACCCAGTCAAACAATTAGGAACCTAATCATTAAAGAGTTTAAGACAGAAAACAGATGTTCCAGCCAATTTTGTTAGAGCTGGGAGCCTCTGAAGAGAGACGTCTGGATTGTTTTGCTTGCTTATTTCTGCAGCGCCAGAGATCATTCTCGTTACCGGGTTTTGAAGCGGTAATTTCTGAATGATGATGCTGGCAGAACTACAAACAAAGAATTACACTAATCCAATCTGGATGTTACTAACACATGTAAGACTGTCTTCAGATTTTCACAGGTCAAGCAGGATTTAAACCCCGCTCCATTAATAAAACAGAAAGACACTGTCCTGGACTTTTTATTAAAAAGTGTCTTTGCCTAAAAAGGCACAGGAGTACAGAGTGCGTAACAGTGTTTTGTCCTGCAACAGGAGCTCAAGGAAATCATTTATATAGATTGGACTGCCAAGAATCAAATTGCTTTAAAGAGGTAAAGCTCATCTTACTCTAACATTCGCAAAACAATAACCTTGCTAACACAGAACTGCCTCGCCAGGGCCTGTCCATGTACATAAACTTTCACCATAACTGATAACCAACTGTCGAAGAACAATAAGCATTAGATTAGTCGTGAGCCACAGCTTTGCACCAACATCAGCCCTCCCCCCAGGATATCACACAGGAGAACTGAGTGTTGATTCAAATCTCTGGATCCAAAATACAGCCCTTTGGGGTTTGGTTGAGGGTCCAAGCTGGAAACCCAAGAAAAAAATTTATTCCTTCAGTTTTGATATTATCCAGAGCAGCTTCAGGAACTACTGAATTCCCAAAATTTTCTCTAGTTACAGCTGTCACGAGAAGAGCTTACAAGACACTCCTTTTGCAGCTGAGAACACTTCACAGAAGATGGAGTTTAGCCCAACTCAAAGGCCATAATCCAATTCATCATCTTACCCAAGGTGCTGGTAAGACCTCAGTCTAAAGAGCATCTTTACCAACTGCATTGCAAACAACGAAGAAAGGAAAAGCCCCTACCCTAATACCTGCTTATGTAACAGTATTCACCAGCCTGCCCACAAGAAGATAAAATAGCTTGGAAACTAAGACATGAGTATTCATAAGAAACAGTGATTAAATATGATTCCACAACAAACTGTGGTTGCCACCACTCTGAAAGTCAGCCAAGCTAGAGATGGAACATCAGCCTTACCTTCAAAAAAACAAGGTCAGTAACTGCTTATTTATTCTAAGATTTCTCCTACAGTTTATAATTTATTTCATAAAGGTTGGACAGCATTTTTTTTGTTAGTATGAAAAAAGTATTGAAATTGCAAGAAAAGTATTTTCTTGACAGAAATAGCAAAACACCCATTCAGCTTTCTTAAATTCCCTGGTCCTTTTAGTAAACAAAGGAAATAAGTATCTATCTTGCTGATGTTTTCCCTGATCAGATGAAAATCTAAGTGGTCACCAATTCAGTACAGCTCCTTTATCTCTAAGTAAGCTGCAAGTCATAAGGAAATGAAGAAGGTTGTTCTTTCTGCAATGCTTCTGGCTCATTAAAACTATCACTTCATGAGTGCAAGTCTGTGAGTACCAACATGGTAAATTAATGGTGATATTAGTGGGCAGCAAACATCAGACTGCCAAGGACAGGTCTGAACTTTAGGAATTAAATATTTTCTTTCCAATTACTTAGGTAGATCATTCAAGGTAAGACTAAACTGGCTTTTGAGGCTGCATTTCTCACATTTGCACTATTCAAAATTCTGGACCAGTAATATCTTCCTATGCATTGCAAGGATGATATTTACCATAAAGCTTTTAACATTGTTGGGTGCACACAAAAAAAAAAAATAAAAGGGAAGCAACAGGAAGAGCAAAGTAGGAAGTTGTCCCATTCATGTAACTTCCTCAGTGCTCCTGTCCAGTGGACAGCAGTATCTGGGGACTTGTGAGGTAGATGGAGCCAGAGAACATATCCATAGAGGGGAATAATGATACATAATAAAGCTCTCTTACAGCCCTAGATACAGTGCCCAGATCTTGAAACCCAGTGGAAAGAGCAACTACTGCTAAACACATACATATGGAAAACAGAGGAAACTGATGGTTTCGGCAAAGCCACAGAGATGGTTTCAGCAAAGCCACAGAGAAGCCTGTCCCAAGATGGACCTTCACATACAGCCCTCCCTGAAGCTAGTCATGGCCTGCTACATTTTATATATCATCCCTTGACAAAGCTAACTTTGACTCTCCATAGGTAGGAAATCTCCTGCCATTGAGTGCAGCTAGGTAAGCCCACACATCATCTGCTCCCTTAGTCTCCATTCCCTGTCTAGCCAAAATAAATTGGCATTAGTTGAGAGAAAAGGCTTACTAGAACATCTTACTAAGACAGCTATACTTGGTCACATCTGGCTCACATCTGGCCAAATAAAACTGCAAGCAGAGTGAACATATTGTCATCTGCTCTGCTGCATAGGTGTACCAGTAAACCTTGCTAAAGACAGCTCCTTCTCTGCCTACCTAATTAGGTTATTAGCCATTTTAGGGCTTAGGATGCAATTAAACAGGGAGCCAGTGGCTTTAGTCACTTCTGGATTTGCACCCATACAACAGCAATGAAAAACAGAAACCTTGAAAGGTGCTTTAAGAGAAACCTTTAAAGGTTTCCAACTTTCAGTCATGAGATTTCCCTACCAGCACACAAGCCAGCACAACTATAAGCTTTGTAATTAGGAGATTATTAAAGACCTGGAAACAGATGAGAAAAGGGAAGACAGAAAAGCAAAAGATGTTATTCCACATTGAAATATGTCCAGGAATCTAACCTCAGGATTCCCATTAGCCACAACCACCTCAAAAAACCTGGAAATGAGTAGTTATACAATAGCTAGAATTCAGTGGGCAACTGAAAAAAAACCACCAAAAAACCAGCTCCAGCAGAAGAGGCACAATTCTCCCATCAGTAGGAAACTTTCCCTCAAGCTTAGCAGCAGCTGGATCAAACCCAATTAGAAGTTGATAATATTCATGATCTTTTTAGAAGATGTCTGTTCAAGATTATCAGAAATAGTCAAACTGCTTTTCACCAGAGTAGAAAAAACCAAAAAGTTACTTGCTGGTATATCCTCTGCCAGATCCTGAAGAAGCATAGCCATGCCAAGAAACCCCTCAAAACAAAGACGATTATCAGTGTAGAGAAACTTATGAAGGATGGTTTTCATCAAGTGTGCCAAGCAACCCACCAAAAACGTTATTATAGGCCCCCAAAATTCTGGATCTAGCATCCAAATCACCTCCAACTGACAAGGTTAAAGCATACAGATCCACTGCAGTTTCTTATAAAGGTACCATAGGAGCCACATTACTGAACTGATTGGAGTGGCAAAAAACCTAGAAACTTCAAAATCCTAGAAAGTCTGAAATAATCCTAGAACGGGAAACAGGTCAGACTGGGGGAGGCTGAGGACGAGCTGAGGAATAGAAGGGGATATTTAAAGACTAAGAAGGCGGCAGTGTAAAAAGCAAGGAAGGTGCCTGACATTTCTATCACTGGATGTATGTGACTTCCAGTGTATCATTTCAGTAAAGCATCGATTGTGTGAGCCTACACGTGCTGGTCAGAGGGCACCCAATGCCTGAGCTGAGAATAAGCAACCTCCCATTTCTCCCCCCACTCCTCCATCCCAGAAATAAAAGCTCATGTGTGCTCCAGACTTACTAAAAGAGGCTAGAAGTATTTTTAAAAAAATGCAGCAGAGGAAAAAAGAAAGAAAAGACAGAAACAAGACGACATCAAAGTCCTCCGCTGCTTACCAGAGGAGCAGTGGCCCATGGAACACACTACACATCATGCCTGCACAGCTACAGAAAAAAATTCACATGCACATGTTCAAAATGCTTTCAAGTCACTCTATCCAGATGTTTCTGCACAGCTGCATGTTAGTAATGTTCTGTGGGCAGAATGCAACAGACCCAACAAGCCCTTCTCGCTGTGCAGAACATCTGCAGGAAAATCAAAGGCAACACCATAACTCACAAAAGCTAAAATTAAGTTCTCTTGTGCATGGTTTATAACCAAAAATCAGACAACATGCATGAAAGAAAAGGGAAAGGTAACCCAGATTAAGACAGCTAAAGAAAGAGGAAAATATATCCTTGCATTGCTTTTCAATTTGGATTGTAATTAAGATGTTGTTTCATTGCTCTCAGCAACCCATTCGCTAATTCTCTCCCCTCCTCTTTTGTTCTGTATATTGCTGATTTATGCTCCTTCACAGAAGAACTTAATCATTTGGAAAACTTCAAACCACAAAAACTCTTAAAAAGCTAAATACACAGGCTGGAATAGTAATCAATAGCTCTGCTCAGAGAAATTCTGACCATGCAATTCCTGTCAAAAGATGTTGCTCCACAGAAAGTTACTGATTTTAATTATATTTTGATGGTAGATTTGGCAAGGCCCATGATGACATTTTCACTCATTTTCAGAGTCTCAGAGGGAAAGTGGGGCTTTTCCAGGAAACTGAAACTTCAATCCAGCTTCATTTCACACCGAAAAAAGATACATTTTGCTCCACTGTAAAGTAAAATAAGCTTTCAAACATCAGAATTTGTTCTCTGACCAAGATCTCTTTCTATCATCTGATCCAGAATCAGCTTTTTGAAAAGCAGAGACTTGGGTACTTGAGCATGACATGACTTCACTGAATCTCAGAAAGAAATCCTTCATTACTAAGAGTAATTGCTCAGACAGCTTCTCAGGTTGTAGGCATTTATGTTTATGATAAGAGCATCAGAGATTACATCTTCTACTATTTGAAGCAATTAAATGAGCAGAGTTGAATCATTGCCTGATATTCCATGATCTTGAACAAATGCGTACTGCTGCACCCCCTGCTAAAGGTCTGTTGAGAAGACCACATCCTCCTTTTATCGTCAGATCTTACTCAATTGCAGGCATTTTCAACTAAGACCTCCCCCTAGGCCAGTATAATCTTCAGCACTCAACTAGTGATAGCAACAGAGAAAATCTGAGCATATGCAATACGGGCATTAACTCGGTCAGGTTTTCCAGGCATAATTTTGTGTAGAAACCAGCTCCATGGCTAGAGGTAACAAAAGCAATTTACTCTAGGAGAAAAGCCTACAAACTTATTCCAACATATCAGCAGGAGCATGGGTGAAGCTCAGGGTTGTTGCTACACCTGTCCTTTGGATAAACAAAATCCTCCTGGGCTGTCAGTTGCCATCAATGTTAAAATGATACTCTGCTTTAACAACAGAGGATTTGCCTTTTAAGTGGCTTAGAAACAAACTTGCTTCTCAGCGGGGAATTTTGCAAAGAGAGCTTCAAGCCTGAGAGACTAGCCCAAACCATACCTCATTTTCACTTAATCTTGAGCATAAATCTGCTCAGGAAAGAAAGCACCAACTTCACTTGAGCTCATAGTCTATGCATTTGAGACACACAGATTATTTAGAAAAGCCGAGGATGCTCATATAAGCTAGACAAACCAGGGAGGCCATACGGTCCAATAAAGGCAACAACAATGTAGCAGCAACAGCAAGAATATTAACCACTTCAATACTGTGAAAAGAAATTGATGACAGGTCTTCTAACTTCATAGCCTTTCACAAAAAAAAAAAAAATTCTATTTTAAACAAAACCTCAGAAGCTTAAGAGCTTGAGACAAAGCCTATCTGAAAACTCCCACTATCACGAGCTTTGGATCAAGCCTTTGGGCTGCCAGGTCTTCAAACCAGAGTTACTATCTTCTGCAATACGTCTTCAGTACCCAGAACAAGCATCTTCTCCTGCCATCACACCTCCCTTCTCATAGGATCTTGTTGAAATCAGTCCTTACCTGCAGCTCACTTTCCATCCCTTTTCTCATCACACAGATCTTTCTTGGCTTCCCAATTATCAGCCCATTCCTTCCTCAGTAAACTGCCATCTCCCCCGTGCCCATTTTCACCTCATTTTTCCTCTTATGAATGTCTCTCCCTGTGACAGTTTCTTTCCCCTAAGTTACAAGCATTTTAAGATCTTGGTCTTTACAGAAGCCACCCTTCAGTTTAGTATCCAGCTACCAGCTCTTTTTTTTTTTTTTTTTTTTTTAAAATCTTGAAACATTAACTGTGCTGTCTAGTCTGCCTGAAGTAGAACTGGATATGAATCAGTTTTCCCATGCCATGAAAGATCCTGAGCTTTAATTGCTTTTTTTTTTCTTTTGCTGTTTTACAATAAGATAAAACTGAGATTGCTTGATATTTTTATTAAAACCAGAGACAGAGATGTCTATCTCAGACTAGAGAATAAGTCTTGCAAAGGTACTCATATGGGAAAATCTCAGTCTGCCTAATTAATGGGACAATTTTTTAAAACATCACCCAAATTGATGTTTTTCATATTGTGCTAAGGGCTATAATAGGAACCCAGCACCACTTTACTTCCTTTCTCCCAAAATTTAATCTTGAGCTTGGAAACATCTTCCAGATTAAATACTTCATTCAGATGAATACAGCCTCATGAACAGTTATGGTTTCAACAGAAAACTCTGCTAAAAAACCCCATTTATCTGCTTTAACCCAGCCTTCTCCACTACAGCTCCTCTCCACTCGGAGAGGTCTCCAGGAATCCTTCCTAGCTTCCTAAAGCTTGCTTGAAGATAACTGTGAGGCCTAACACCACCACCTTGAATCTGGTCCTCACAAGGCATCTTTTTTTGTGTCCAAATTATGCTTGCATTCTCCTCCCTAATCACGCCCCAGGATACCCTCTAGAAAATCTTCACTGTGTGGGAACCACAGGACTGGCTTTGGCAGACTTTGCATGATTGCCAGAGGTTGCTTCAAGGAGTCAGTCCAAGACAGATACCTTCTGTTGAATCTTGCTTTTAGCCATTTAAGATATTGGCACCTTCAACTGTCCGTCCCAGTCTTCTGGGCATGAGCCTATGGAGATTGGCACATATCAGACACCAGCCCTTGGCCCAGTGTATCTTAAAAAGATTTTATTTTTATATATAAAATCAGGATTACTCTGAAACAGATCAAAGTATACCAAGCCAAGTAAATCTATCTCAGGTGATGTCCTAGCAGGGGATGTCATGGGAAAAGCATTAAACCAGAGTAAATCTATAGTCAAAATTCTCCAGCTGGGGGAGGAGGAAGGGAGTCAAAATAAATGTACTAATCCAAAATGGGCTTCTACCAGATCTCTGCCTTTGACTATTATGACAATATTGCCAAATCCTGTTATTTTAGTAAATTTCATTATTTGGGGCATTATTATTAAAGTAAATCCTCCTACAGAAATGTTATTGGCATCAGTGCTTTAGATTTTACACAGAAAAAGTATTTCAGCAAAAACTTAAGGACATGAAAATGAAAACACAGAAAGTAGAGAATAAATGTTATGTACCTTTAGGAAAAAAAAATTATATACCTTTATTTACTTGGAGGAAGAAGGTGACAGGCACAATGATTTGGAAGGTATCTCAACAGTTCAGACTTTTGACTTTGTCAGATCAAACCTTATCAGGAAGTCTTTGTTAAAACTGCAAGATCTAATAGTTCCACTGTCCTTTTCCTGCCAAAAGCTTTCATTAAGAACAGACCTGAAAATTAAAGCCTGAAGAAAAATAAAGTTAGCATTTGGGTAGGGTTTGGGAGTGAGGAGGATCTGGGAGGAGTCCAGGGAAGGGCTGTAAGTAGGTTGAATATGTAAACAACACTCATAGTCAGAATCATCCTGAAGGATGCTGAATTCCTGCAATTCCTGTCTCATCACTAGCCTGTGTTTCTTCTCCAGGAAATTTTGTAATTTTCCCCTGGTTTAATTATCCCCTTAACTGAACTAGTTTGTCAGTATGCAGAGGACAAATGAAACTAGTCATGGGCAATAAAGCCTTGCAAATCTTCTATTGTACTGCTCCAACTCCCTATCATCCCTCCTAATTTTTAATTGAACGTTGCCATTAAGTGGTTCCCTTTAATATGCAGCCAGCGATGTTTCCTTAGCATGCAAACTCCTGTACTCCCAAAATAAGCATTACAGACATGACATTTCTAATTCTAATTATTTTAATTATTTTGTTACGGTCATTAAAACAGAAGGATTTTCAATATTCAATTAAGAAATAGGCCAACAGCCTAAGAAAGAGCCTTAGCAGGTTGTGCTGATTTTGGCTAGGGTAGAGTTAATTTTCTTCACTGGTATGTGGCTACGTTCTGGATTTGTGCTGGAAACAGTGCTGATAGCACAGGGATGGGTTCATTACTGCTGAGCAGGGCTGACACAGAGCCAAAGCCTTTGCTGCTCCTCACCCCATCAGTGAAGGGGCTGGGGGAGGCACAAGGAGCTGGGAGAGGACACGGCTGGGAAGGTGACCCCAACTGATCCCAGGGATATCCCACTCCGTATGACATCATGCTCATCATATACAGCTGGAGAAGGAAGGAGGGGACACTGGGAGCAATGGCCTTTGTCTTCCCAAGTCACCGTTACGCGTGATGGAGCCCTGCTGTCCCGAGGATGACTGAGCCCCTGCCTGCCCGTGGGAAGGAGGGAATGAATTCCCTGGTTTGCTTTGCTTGTGCACATGGCTTTTGCTTTACCTGTTAAACTGACTTTAACTCAACCCAGGAGTTTTCTCAGTTACCCTTCCCACTGTCAGGGAGTAGATGAGTGGCTGCGTGGTGCTTAGTTGCCAGCTAGGGTTAAACCACAACACAAATATACTGAAGGTATTCTCAAATATTAAAAAAAAAAAAATTGCTGCCAGAGGAAGTGAGCATGATTTCTAAAGCTGCTTTCCAAAACTGCTGCTAGAGATAGCAGGATAAGCTGTTGTAATCCTAGGTCTGAAAGATGTGGTATCCCTGCTTCCAAACTGCTGTAGGCAGTAACCAGGAGACCTTTTCCCCCCTCCTTCCCCACGCTTTAAACCTGTTTCCAGCCCACTGGAGTGGGAAATACATGCAGTGATACCACAGCCAGTTTCTGCCACTAAACAGATGGTGACTGCTGGAAGCCAGCAACACAGATCCTAGTCACTGAAACTTTATTGGGAGCGCCCACCAGTGTGAGTAAATGTCTTTAGACGGACTAATTAAAAGGACTCTTTTCATTAGTTACTACCATCTGTTAGGCCACAGACTTGGTGGAATTGCATACAGGTGGACACATTCCTAGGTGGGAATCGGCAAAAGAGCATCTCATGGCTTGTAAAGCTATTGTGTCCCAATAACAGGCTAATGAAGTTTCACACAGCATTTTCCTTCAGCCTGTGTCCACTGAAGGGTTTTTACCCTTCTCTCCCCACCTCACCTGCATAGGTACCAACTGGCGTTGAGCACCAAGTTCAAAAGCAGCTTAGTCTTCCTGGCAGAATGTACCAAATATTTCTGGATGTGCCACGAGTGTCTGTAACCTCCCATAATTATCCTGGTGTTTGCATCTAGCAGCAAAAGGGAAAGAAACAAAAGTAATGAATTCCACCCACCCACCCCCAAAAAATGACAAAAGACCAGCTTGTAAAAGCTCAGGAAAAGCCTACAAGAATGAATGTGGAATCCGTGATAATGAGCTTTGGGGCAGAGAGGATAGCAGTACAAAACGCTTCCAAGTTTTTTTGCTTCAAATCAAATCCGTCACATAGTAACAAGGTAATTCATATAAGATGCAGCTTTAAAGCCCTACACACTCTGATTCGACCTTCTTTTGAAACCCATATACCCATGACAGATACAGAGCAATGGGCCAGACCTGCAGTTTCACACTTACTCTTTCTTGCCCCTCACCCTGGGACACCCAGCACCGCTCAATGCTTACACATGATGTCATACTCAAAGTCATTGGTAACAGAACTCAGACTGAAGCACGTATCTTCTGACTGCTCAGGGCTTTAAAAATAGCCAAGTGAGCTTACCCCGGTGAAGCAAAAAGCTCACACGTAAACACCAAGTCATGGCTGGGAATCACTCCTGGCAATCGCTCGCATTTCCTGGCATGGTAGCTTCTAAGAAGGTACACTGTTATTTGGTATTTGCTTTTCTGAGGCACCTGTAATTCTCAGGTGAACCAGAAGCTGTACAAAAATAGATGGGTTAAGAATCCTCATCTAAACACATTAATACAAGTAGTGGTCACTGCAATTCTCCTGTATTCTCCCCCTATATGCTACCAAGACTTCTAGGGGTGAGAGCTGGACAGCAAAAACTTCATTGCTAAAATAAGACGAAGGTCTGAAAGGAAACATTTTCAAGGAAACAGTTTTTTCAGACCTTAGTACACACAAAAGGTCACCAGCAGTTTATTTTTCCCCCCTTATACATCACCTTTAGACAGCCAAACTGTTAAGGCAACACAGACATTCAGGAAGCTGGCTAGCCAACACACAAAGAGCTTTATAAAACAGCAGAAAGGCCAATATGTTCCTATTTACAATATTTTGTGACCCTAACCTAATCATCATGTTTTATTATTTCCTCATTTTATAGCTCTGCTCTTTCAACAGAGCCAGCAGCCAACATTTCTTCTCCACTGGCCAAAGGAGCAGCCAAGTGTCTGCTTCACAGCCAATATCAGTTACCGAGCCATAAGCGTCTAATATGAGGTTGTGAATGCACAAGGTAGCAGCTGATGCCCTTCTACTGGAAAATTAGACTTGGGTTTTAGGCACCTAATGATTTTTTTATACAGACTTAATTCATTCTGCGACCTGATTTGAAATTATTTGATCAAATCCAGATTTATATTAGGGCAGCCAGTGGAACTACACTGATTTATGCCAGCTGAGGAACTGACTATATTTTAACATAGATTCTCTTGGTTTTGGGCAACAATAATTGGGCAAGAATTCAAGCCCAAAGAAAGCAAAGTACCATAGTGTAATTTCAAGGCCAAATAGAAGCATGTGTGCTGAAATCAGAAACCTCTAATTTAAAAAGCCTTGACAAAACAGACATGATTTTCCCAGTGTGGGAGTCTACAGATCTCAGCAGAAGGCCTTCAAGACTCAGCAAGAAGAGTCATTTATATCTAAAGCTAGTCAAAAACATTCACACAGTGTATTCACTTACAACCCTGTGTAAACAGCAGTCGCGACTCTTGGATTCCTTCAGCTGATACCTCTACAAGCAACCAAACCATTTGTTGCTAGGCTGTATAAAATGGTAATCTCATTCCCATTATCTGAGAAGGACATATTGCTACACAGTTCCTTTACAAGACTTTCAGCCCTAGTAATGACTGGCAATCTTCTCCCTGTAACACTGTTCCTGAACACAGCTGTCGTGCAGAGGGGAAAACAAGGCGTTAAGCCTATTTGAGTCCGTCTTCTCTGAATTCATTGTAAGAGTAATGTCTAGAGAGCCACATTTAAAGACCATCTCACTCCAAAGCTTTACAGCCTCCTGGAAACCTTGAACCTGAGAATGCTCTGAACACATTTGCATTTGTGCATGATTGCTCCACCAAGAGATACACTGGGTGGAGTTCCTGTCATATGGAGAGTCCAGTTATAACTTGACTATAACTTGACTATAGCTACTGATGTGCCCAGAAGAGGTAGAGGCTGCAAGACGTTAATAAAAGTTTATGCTCACTGTTTGCCTTCTAAGGATAAGAGCTCCAATTCACTGAACTCATTTGGACCTTTACCTAAGGATTAAAATTGTACTTCAGCCCTTATTGACATTTTGCATAGCACCAAACAGTAGTCCCTCAAAGAGAAAGCCAGGCCCAAGCATTAGTCTTACAGAGACAAAAATTAATATTTGCAAAAAAAAAGCGAGCATTCCAAAGAAACCACTTTTGCAATATCAGTCTCCCCCTACATATTTAATTCAAATGGAGCCTGATACATAAGCCATACAGAATTCCTAAGTGAGAACAGTGAAGTAGTAAAGAGAGGCATTTCAAACTTTTTACAGAAGAACTTGAAGTAGATTTCAGAGAACTTGAAGCAATTAAGACGTATGTAAAGCAGGAAGTAAGATGCTTCAAACAAAAATCTAATCAATTGGTTTAACAGCATATTCTTACAGCTATGCGAACAGATACCATTAACCTTATAGTGCACCTAGAATTCCATGTTAGCCTAAATATGGGAAAGGAATAGCAACTAAGTAAGATCGATACTGCAATTTCCCCTTAAAGGGAAATTCTTTTTCCAGTATACATCAGAAATGCCAGTCAATACACCTGATTGGCAAGTTTGTATTCCACTGAATTGCTTAAAAAGGGTTGTTTTCTGACAAATACCGAAGAAAATTTCTGCCTAAGTCAATTGCCCAGGGTGCTATAAAATATTTTAAACTCTTATCCTACATTAAGAGTAAAAAAAAAAAAAAAAACAAAACATAAAATCATATTTTCACCTTTACCCATTAGCATTGCCTGTTGAGGCTACTTGCTTAGATATACAATTTGGCATTTTTCTCTAAGTAGCAGCTCCATTTTGGAATTTACCAAGGAATACAAAGAGGAGCCATCGGGCTCTCATTTTTCCTCATTTGCCATTAGGGGTTCAGAAAGGAAACATTACATAAAGACAAGTAGTTGAACTTCCTCATCTGTACCTCTGAAAAGAATTACTGTAAATTTAAGGGATGTATCCCTACAGGATCCATAGGTTGTTTTTGTTTTGTATCCCTACAGGATCCATAGGTTGTTTTTGTTTTGAGGGTGATTTTGGGAACAACACCCTTAGAGGGTTATCAGTATTTTAATGCTTTCTAATTCTCCATTAAAATGCAGAATCACCCACCTTCCTGCAGAAACAGCTTCTGATTACAACAACCATGGGAAGCTCTTGTGCAGCAGCAACTATGAAATTTCAAGCAAACATCTGCTTTGCCAGTCCCAGCTCAAAAAGGAAATCAAATAGCTCTTCAGTCAGTCTAGTAAAGATAAAAATGGGTTGATACTAGATTGTCTACCTTTTTGACATATTCCTAAAAATTAATAAAATAAAACCTGAGTTTAGAGTCAAATAAAGATTTATAGACATTCTTTCACTTATGTGAAAAGCAAATGGCAATGACTTTTACTAATGCATCAGCATGAAATTCTGCAAAATTAAAATTAAACCATCTGCTTTGAATCCCAGCATCATCAGCTTTATCATTAACTCATAAGGAACACAAGTCTCCTGGATTGTGCAGCTAAGAGTACAGGTTAAATTCTACTCCACAGGTTACTAAGATCACATTTTACTTGTTATACTTTTAATTAGTCTCCTTTTTCCTCCCATTTACACTCATTCTTGTTTTAGTCAACAAGCAGACCTGTTAGCACTTCATTCATAACCGGCACTGGGTATGTACAATCAGCAGTGGGCCAACTTTATCTATAGAGACTGAACATACGACCTCTGTGACACTTAAAACCTCTACTGGCCCAAAGATCAAGAAGCACAATTTCATTTTTCAACTTTCAAATCCTTGAGTACAAGTAGTACTGAGTCTCTAGCATTTTAGAGGAGCTATAGCTGATCACCTGCAAAGATCATAAATGTGCACATAAAGCATAGGAGGGCAGAAGAGGCAGGGATTAAGGTGTGCAGCTAGGGTGCAGTAAGAAATTGCAGAAAGACAATTTTAGAATAGAAGTTAAATAGGAATGAGAAATATTTAGAGTAACTAATCATGCATAAAGCAGCACAACTTGTCATCCCAAGCCAACAGAAAGGCTGGCAGTGGAGATGGGGGCCTGGGAAGAGGCATGATTCATGTACTGACTAATGTATATTGTAATAGCATCCTGAAACTACTGGCAACAGCAGAAGCACAACAGAACAAGCAAGACCACTCAGCTAAATATGCCATTACAATGCATGCACAGTTGTTTTATTATACACAGGCCAGTAGATTAGTACTCATCACCGAACAACGTATGATTAGGTTCACTTCAGAAGCATTTGCAGATGGGCAATGTCGATGTCCACAGAAACTACACAAGCAATGAAAAGCTACGTGCATGGGAAAACTGGACAAACTTTGCCCTCTGACAGATGATGCGCATGGATAAAGACAGACTGATATTTTCCCTCACCACATGTCAGGGGATAAAAAGGTGTTATAAAATCTTCCATTTCTTGATTACACGCAGCCATAAATGCCATCTTGTTTTAATTAAAAGGATGGAACATCAGCATTTAACAAGGTTTAGAAAAACTGCTTATGAGAGGACTTCCATTTACTCTTCTGTAATATGCCACTTAAAACAATGTACATTCCCCACGCAGCCCATGTGAAGCTCATGTTTGTCAGCACTGCTATTTGGGGCTCCCAGCATATTTTGTAAGTTCCACACAAATTAAAGTAATGGGGGAGATGATACAATGCCTGCCCCAGTTACCTAGCCATGGACTGATTGCACTCCATTTGCTTCCATGGTGCTGCAGTCACTGCCTCTGAGCAATTTCGTCTAAAATGGTTCCTCTAGAGCAGAATAAAAGATAAATTTTCTAATGTCTTAAGGAAGCTGTTGCTAGCCACCAGCCTGGCTGTAAATATTTGTGGTGCATTATAGAACATCGCTGATCATCATTTCCTACTGTAATGGTCTTCATTACATGAGCCTGTTTTCAGGCCTTCAGTCCACCATTAAAGTTTCCCTTTGGCTCAGATTTGACACACCTTTTTTTCCCTTTACTTTTTTTTCCCAATAATGGTTTTGGAGTTTTGACAGTGGTAATAAGTGTGAAGAGCTTAATTTTAAGGTATAATTTTGTGCTCAGACTATTCAGAAGTAACTTTGATATAAATAATAGAAGCAGACACAGAGCACATGAAATAGCTAATTATTTTAATTTTTTTAAAAAAATCATAATAAGGCAATTTGCATGAATTAACCAAAAGCTGCAAGCCAGGTCTTCTGCAGCAGGTACAATAACTATAGAGTCATCCACCTTCAAACAAACAGACCCTTTGGGTCATGTTCCCAACAGTCAGGAAGCAGTTAGAAAAGCCATCATCATCTGCATGAGTTTGGAGATCTTTTTTGAGTGGTTGAACCACTTCAAACTTCTTACCAAAAAGCTAAGCTACCAAGAACTTTGGGTACTAGCTTGAAATAAGGCAACAGGGCTTTAAGATTGACATAAAATACTAAGATTCAAGATGAAAGCTGAAAAGCTGGAAACACCAGTGCTTCTTTGTAAGAGCAAGAGAGCTGACTCCACTGAAAACATAGCCCACGGTACCATTTCTGCAGTCAACAAATAATATTCTTTCACGTGATGCTCTGAAGATGCAATTAGGAGGCAAATCTTTAAGTATTACGTCCCACTCTACCCTTCTTTTCAAGCAATTCACCCAGGTGCATACAGCAAGTACAAAACAAGGTAAAAAAATACCCAAACCTGGCAGCCAGCAAGTAGACTATTACCATTAACCAAGTGAGCAAAGTTTCACTCCTTCCCCTAACCTCAACCCATATACAATTGAGATTTAACCGTGAGAGTATTAATTGCTTCAGGAATCTCTAAGCCCTTAGCCTCAGTGCTTATGGCAATGAGTTCTGCAAATTAACAGCAGGAGTGAGGTAAATCAATTACCTACCACATGTAGTTAGTCTTGCTTATGTGTACACAAATATGTACATATATATACAGAAATACATTGGCACAACCTCCATCATAAGCCACAAATTACTAAGAACTCAGTGCAATGAATGGAGGGTAGCCGTGATGCTATAGCACATTAGAACAGCTCCAAGATACTTATAGTGCAGCCGCCTGTAATGACACCCTAAGGCCATGACATCCTAGGCCAGATGCATTGGTACAAAGCACATACCACCTTCTTGAACAAAGCACATACCACCTTCTTGTCCCTAAACACTCCCTTTGGCTCCTGAGATTCAACCACTTCCCTGAAGAGCCCAGAGGGCAGTTGCAGTTATACTCATTGACTGAGTTTATATTTCTTCAATACATTTTTTTTAAAGAGAAAAACAAGAACAAAGAAATTTAAAAGCATAGATACATTTGAAATATGTTTAAAAAGGAAGGGCAGGCAGGAAATGATGAGCTAAGACAGCCACTTGGTCCTTTCTGCAGCTCACAGCAGCAGCAGCACTCCTTCCTGTCCTTCTCTCTAAATCAGATGCATGGTTATTTAAATGCATTTATTTAATTTAGCTGTGCACTGCTCCTTCCTCTTGCAAAGCAGATAAAAATCAAGCAAATAGCGATCAAAGACTTTAAAAGATCAGCAGTCAGAAGGACATGGCTATTTTATCCTCCCTTCTCTCCACCCCTTCCAGAATTGTAGAGGCTTACTGAGAACCAAAGGGAACTGGGACTCTCCAGTTGCTTCTGATCCTTTAATTAGAACAGCAGGGTAGAAATAAATAAACCCTGCCTTCTACCTTTATGACCTTTGATTTCTGACACTGCAAGGCACTCTGAAGAAACATTTTAATAACAAAATTCCTCATCTGAGGGAGGGGAAAAGAGTCTGATCTTCCACTTCTGGCACAGTAGTTTGTTTAGAGAATGTGGCACATTTCTGTTCAACAAACAATTAACATTCCTTTCAGTTGAAATGGGTATTGGGTACTTCGTATTCCACTACTGCTCATTAGTTAATAGGGGTGTCTTCTGAGCCTGAAAATTCTTTCTTCCTGAATGTTACCATGACAGATGTGTTAAATGTAGTAAGCAAGTCATTCTCATTTTCATAATGAAAAAAATCAGGATAAAAGCTCAGATTGACTCAAAACAAACTATCCCTTAATATTAGAGGAAGAACAAGTTAAAAAAAATCAATTCCAATTTCAAAAGCGAGCTCTTTACTTAATTTGGATGTAACTCTGTAAAGCTTTTCATTGTTGTTTTTGTTAATTTTTAAACTGAAATCTCTAGTTTTAGACAAATTGGAAAATCTTTAAATGTAAAAAATTCTCAGCTAGATGAAATCACAGAATATGATCCAAATTTGTGACCATTTTAGTTAATTTGGTTGGATTTCCAGAATATTTGATGGTTTTCAAAAGCAAATCAGTCCACTTAACACAGCTCTTCATAAAGACTTGTTTGCACACTGCTTCAACCTGCAGCCACTTTTATTGGCCTCTTCTTTTCATAGAAAATCTATCAGAACAATGAAAACTTTGAGACAGATCCTTAAGCTGGTATAAACTTAAAGAAACCTCTCTGGCTGGTGGATTTATGCTAGACTAGACAGCAACAGGAATTGCTGTCATGATTAGTTCAGAAAGTGTATTCTGTAGAAGAGTATATACAACACTGGTTTAAAGATATACAGCTATAATTATGTGGTGTCGTTCTTCCAAGTGTACTAATCCAATTAATTTTCAGCAGCAAGTGTGTGGTCCTTATATACTAGAGACCCAAGCATAAGCAGTGACAAATGGGCCAGGCCCATAACTAGCAGCAGAACTAGTGATTTCAAAAGACACACCCCCCGCCATCAATTTGGACCAGATAATAATTTGGTCCAATAATCTTAATTCCTCCATGCAAACCCTGACCTATGATGCATTTTACGAGTCTAACTTTTAAAAGACTTTTTAAAATTATTTGGGCACCTTTATTGGCAATATACTGGAGGTATAACAGTAAAGCTTCACTTCTCCCAGAGCCATCCAAGAAAGGGCCTTTTTCGAAGGGAACAGTCATTCATTCCTCTGAGCAACACAAGCAAGCCTCCCTGAAGACCTTCCTGCTATTCCGAAAGGTGTCTGAAAAGAAGGGGAATTGCTGTTAACCATGCCTCTCAGGCTCCAATGTTATCAGCATCCAAGTTCTTTCTTTACCCATTTTCCCCTCGCCTTTTGTTATTTATATTTCCTCAGGCATAAATTTCTTGCTTTTTAAAAACGGAGACCTACCTGCCTCATGAGAATATTTTCAGAGTTAGAAAAAGAAATTCAGAGAGAAGTCATCTCAAGTTTTACATATGTTAGTGTAACTTGAAGTGACAACAGGTTCACTTTTCTCCTGTGTACCTACGCCTTCATTTTACAAGACAGACTCATGTTATGGGATTAAGGCTGCATGTAATTCCCCTCCCTACTGCTAGCTCCCCATGAAGCCTTAAGAGACATTCGTCTGTGTCTCATACACAACATATCCCCCCAAGGTGCCAGAAACCTTAGGTTTTCTTGTTATTAACACCCACTCCCTGTCCACTCTCAAATGTTAAAATGAAGAAGGAGAAAAAATGCAGGTAAATCCCACTGGTCTTAATCTTCACTGGTTAAAACTGAGGCTTGTACCCATTATAATTTTTTGGACACATCTTAATTATTCCCATTTTAAAATCATGCATGTGTTGATATTGCTTTCATGTGGAACAGTAAAATAAAACAAGTTACAAATCCCTTAATTTGTCTACAGATTAAACTGAAATCCAGGTACAACGGGATTTAATGTAGATGGAATATATCTGCTCTACTTCCAATATTACCAAACTCAGCTGAGGTACTGGCTGCTGCAAAATAACTGCATAGTCTAAATAACCACATGTGTTCAAAGAAAGGATGATAGGTGCCAAAAAGAGTCTCCTTCATGAAAGAAATGCTTCTGCAATCTGAATGACCAATTTGTCTGCAAGTCCAAACCAAAAATAGTCTAGATGTACTTTGTAGCTAGCATCTGACATATACTACATTTTCACCTTGTTAAAAATACAAGATCAAAAGAGCATAGCCAAGGGGTATAATTTTCTCCTCCTTTGTCGCATCCCAAAATGTTAAGTACATGTTCTTTTCCAGCAATCCCCATACAAAAGAATAAAATGAACATCAGTGAACTTCAGTCTATTAAATGTCACCCCAAAATAGGTAATTACCATATGAACATTAAACTGATGCACTCCTCTCCTTACGAGGTTCCTTTTTACTAGCTAAAGATGTTACCAGAGCTTAATTGGTGTGGAAATGAAATCTCTTGGAGCTGCAATTCAAAGACCTCCAAAACTTCACCTACCAGCTTATTCTAAACAGTGGTGATAAAACTAGGCCAAAATAAACTTTAAAAATAATCACTAAGCACATGTACACAGAGCATGTGTTAGAGCCAGAATTGCATGCAGAACTTTGTATTCATGTCTATGCATATGATCCACATGGGTCACTTCTCAGCCAGTAATTTCTGGTCTATTCCTCTATGGAAAGGTTTACTGCAGCCCTGCATGCCCTCACCTGTGAGGTCCATGGCAAAATACAAATACATGAGCATCAGTATGTTGTAGGCTATAGGAAAATAGGATAACATCAGCAACAGGCATCAGCTGAGCAATTCAAATCAAAAGCAACGGGGAAACTTAAACTGCACATGAATCTAGCACTTGGTTCATTCACCAAGGAGGAGAGAGGAAAGCCATGCATTTCAGGTTCTTTAAAGGACTTATCTCTAAAATTCAGAGCTATTTGGAGACAATCTGATTTAGCTTCGCTCCAAAGAAATACTTAACAGGGAATCTCTTTTTCTATGATACTTCCCTCATCAGCTCTTTCCTAAAATGCAGGAAAGGGAGAGAAGCCCCTAGGGAGTTGATGGGGATCATGAGAATGGCTCCATTCATGTTACATCAAGGGCAGTCATGAGAGAAGTCTTAAAATGAGTTATCAAAGGAGAAAGAATGGAAATCGCTCCAGTCCAGGCAGGCCAAAGCACAAAGCCATGGTACTTCACATTATTTTAGTTCAGGATGTCCTAGCCAGTTTTGTTCCTGTTTGAACTGACACAATGCTCATTTTTTTGCTTATATAGTACTTAAAGTAGATGGTACATATAAAAATACACCGACGCCGAGAGGCTGAACAAACCCTGGCATGTTTGAGATCATCTATGTTAACTTTCAAGTACACATCTACACCCTTCCAAATGTAAAGCAGCTGATGCTTACCATGAATGAGGAATATTTTTTTTTCTAGAAGAGTTGAAGAATCTGAAAAGTCACATATACACATAAATGCCCTGTGATTTTAAGGTCATGTCTTATTGTTGATCAGTCCCTGTAATCTCCATGTTGACATGAAGAATTCACATATGAAAATATACTACAACCTTTCTAACAAGGTCTCTAATCATTCCCATATCCTTCCATGGACTCAGCACTTTCTTTGATGCTCTGTACTCAAAACCACAGCCCACCAGCTTCCCACAACTACAAATTTTCCTTAACAAGTGCCTGTGAGCACCTGAATGCTCATAATGAGAAATGTGTTTCCTTGCTTCCTCACTGCAGATTTCCACGCAGGAAACATCACCACAGCCCAAAAACTGGGGAAAACAGGAGGAGACATGTCACAGAGCTGCAGCTCTCCAAAAGCTTTCAACACAGAAATGAGCTTTCATATTTTTATTCCAAGTTGACAGTTATTTTCTCCATTTGTGTCAAGAGACAAGTCTCATCCACAGTCTCACAGCAGCCCCATTCCAACTGGCACTGGTAAGCTCACACAGGCTCGATGCACTAAGCTACCAACTCTGACATGAGTTACGGTCCCTGCTCCACAGACCTCCTTTCTGCCAGAGCAACGGGGCAGGGGGAAGGGGGGAACAGTGCACCAGTCTGCTTGTAAGGGTTTTTTTACTCCTCAGTATTCATCAGTCAGGCATTTACTTGTTGGGACAAGCGCTATCGTCATCATCATGCTAAACTGACAGAAAACTGGGATTGCTGATTTATACCCACAGCAGAAAGATTCAAAAACAGCAAGCAGCTCAACATACAATTCAATAGCACCTCAACATACAATCCAACAGCAGCACATAACTCCTGCACCCAAAACTTTATGGAGAGAATTGTCTCATCTTACCTCCCTCCCAGCTGCCACAGTCCTCCCCTCTCCAAGCCCTCTATGGGCTCCTGGGCCCTCACTCCCTCCCATCTGCTCAAGTCTGCATGAAGCTTGGAAGTCAACCCTGGACCAACACAGATCTCACAAGCACCAGTTCCATACAGACCAAGCTTTACAGCTGCTCTTCAGGATCTAAGCCACAGCTCGTGGACTGATTCATCTGAGTATCTTGCCAGCTCCTGCACTTGATTCTGCCTGAGGACAGCAGCAGCAGCAATAAAAGAGGTCATGACTGTCACTGTTCAGCATACACATTTTACATGCTGAAATAGTTTTTGTAAGAGTTAGCACAGACAGAAAAAAATTCCTTGCTCCAGGATGCTGGCAAGGAAAATTGTCCCCTCTACCAACATGTTGGCAAGGAATGTGGTTTTTTTTTTATTCCAGTGCTTTCAGATTGGAAATTTTCCTTGCATTGGGATGCTGGCCAGTCTAACACAGCCCACAAGCATCATAAAGCTGGCATTTTTTATTTGCCTAACAGTAACTCTGAAATCTTTTAACACCAGCTTCATTCACAGTTAGACATCAGTAAGGATTACTTTCAATTGTTTCATCTCCTTCTCTAGCACCTTCATACAGATAGATTTTTAGGTCTATGAGCCATTCTACCATGAGGTTAAGAGATAGCTAAGAGAACATTGGGTTTGTTTTGTGCTTGCACAGAGACGTTGTGTACAGGATCTGTTGCTGACACATGCTGTCTCTTCAGATCAACTTTCCAATCCATATCACAACCGTCATTTTGAAGCAAGAACATTCTCAGTTTTGCTACAAACATGCTACAAGCCACAAGGTTCAAGGAAAAATAACCTCCACCTCACGTTGCTCTTTAAATAAAGGAAGATTTGCAAGAGCTTACTCCTCAGACACTGCCTGCACAACAGGCACAGCTTCTAATTTACAGTACATACTTTCTGCAGCATTAGACAAGTTGTGGGGGAAGAGGGAAGTAGCCTACAATTTTTCTCATCTTAGACCCAGAAACTGAGGCTCTTGGAGCCTGCCCACGACTCCAAAAACTCCACATTCACATCACCACACCCCTTAAGTGTGCTGTACACTACTTCTCAGCAGGGTTTATTGGATTAGGTTCACTAGCAACTGCATGGCTTTTAAACAGGAGCAGGCTTGGGACAAGGGTACAGAGCCTTATGCAGCTGACCTTATTAACTGATAGCTTTTTCTGTCAGCCTTGCACACTGCAGTAGCTACCAAGGGCTACTTTTGACTTCAGAGTCATGGTGAGTTTAGCGGCAGCATTTCACAGTCAAGGTCTTCCACGAACAGTTATTTTCTGCAAGATGAAAGCAGACTCCCTGGACAGCAAGTAACTGGCTCCCTGCAAAGTTAGTGCTCTATGCCCTTCAGATTAGGGAAATTGCAGATTTGTTTTCATTATGAGAAATAAACTGATTAGCAGATGACTATTCATTTTTCCCCCTCTGTCAACTCTAATATAATATAAATGGAAATCTTGCTTCAATGAACATTCAAAGAGCGCTCAGAAAAAAAATCAAAATTCCTGAACATTAAGTGTATGTTTTTTGCAAATGAAGTAAATTAATCTTTTAAAAAGGAAGTTTGTTTTTACATTTGACTGATAGCATGCAATATGATTAAAATACATTGATCCACAAGCTTTAAACAGATGATTGAAGATTAACTTAGACATTAGGCCCACTTAGCGAGGTTTTACCCACTGAGTGGATATCCTTCAGGCTGCGTAAGTGCTATTTGTTGCCTTTATTTTGGCTCAGTATCTTTATCAATATGGCAAACCACAGTAGGGTGTTAAAGGATAAAAACTCAAGCAAGAAAGTCCCACTTTCAACTTGTCGCACTCTCTTCAGGGCCAACAAGCCTGAAGCTTTTGCCTAGACTTTGGTTTCACATTTATGCAGCGTGCAGTGGAATGTGCATTTGAAATATGCAGGAAAGAGCTTGTGCAGGAGGCACGTGAGTGTGCGCTGGGAGGCCTGAGCCCATGGCTGGGAGAAGAGGTAGAGATGACCCATCACCCTGGATATGTCATTTGCCATGTCTTTCATCTCCCACCATTTCCCTGCCTGCTCTATTTTGATTTTAAACACTTAGTTGGGGCTGCTCGCAATAGCCCAGGGAGGCCTCAGCTGCAAGGGGCTTCCCAAGCACAGCATAATGTGAAAACAAACAACTCTGGAGGGGATTTACAGGACTATAAAAATACAGAAGAATGTTTTATATCCTCTGAAAGCTGTTGTTCAGAAATCACTGCAAAAGGACAAAATCACCATTACACTTGTGCCCTCCCCTACCTGTTCAGGAGATGCTACTGTAATAACAATGTGATCCAGCCTCACTATAAAGCTGTACAAAAAATAGCACAGCATTTCAGTATATTGCTATCATGTTTTCACATAATTTATGCCTTCTTGATCCCCAGCTGTCATCTGTCCAAGGAATCGCCATCAGCAAATACATTCTCCCAGACCCAGGGAGATTTGGGAAAGTGCTGCTGCATTGGTTACAATAGTTTTCTTCTCTTGTCCAAGCCCAGCAGTCAGAGCTGCAGCGTACCAGGCTCCAAAACACCACCAATCAAAAAATATGAAAAGTTACTCTACTGTAATAGCAAATACAAATCTGGACCAGATAGGAGACACCCGGAGCAAGGCACACAGTCAGAGTGCTTGCCTGTCACTGGGAATATACCTCTAGTCAATAAAGCACTTAAACATATGTGTAAGTCACATTGCAGTCAGTGAGCCTTAAAATGATTAAGTGCTTTCCTGAACAACAGCTTAAAGAGGAAATAAAGTATCCTCCTGTATTTTTATAGTTTATTTCAGAAGAAGGTCCCTTGATTGAAATAATACTGCTTGTGTTGTAACTATTTGACTCATGGCTTGAATTTCCTGCTATATAGGGTTTCCCCAAAGAACACCTGGAAATTATGAAATAAGGATTTGTCTTAATGGCCTTTTCCAGTCTTGCAGTAAGGACATCAATTATCTGTTTCCTCCTAGACAATGAACGATAAATTGTTATCTAAAAAAATTCAGTCAGATATTAAAACATAATCTGTAGAGCAGAATAAGATCTAGAGCTGTCATCCTAACCCCAGGTCTGGAAAGGAACTGAACATGAAGTCCTTGGGGGGCTCTGAGGGACCAAAGAGGACTGCAGGGCCTCCTACTTCCCCTCTCATTCCCAGTATATTCCTGGTCTTACTCCTCCAATTCCCTGGGTGGTAATAGAATTGCTGTATCTCAGAGGACAAACCCACAGGTCTAGACCCTTTTTCAAAGCCAGGTTAATCTGCCATCCTCAAAGTGTTCAACTCCTACCTCAACTTAAGCTCCAAGAGCTCTCCAGAAATTACAAAAGTAGGAAAGGCATGCCACCTTAACCCAGCTGCCATCCTTGGGGTGACTGTTTAAAGCGGGAAGGGCTGAGCATGCTTCAGCCGGAACCGTCAGCAACAGCACTCAATCCTTCCTAAGGAGAGAGCGAGCTCAGAGCCCAGGTCAGTCAACCTCAGGAAAGAGTGTTGGGTTACGGGACCTGGCTCACGGTCCACATTGCAAAGCCTTTTCTTCATCATATGATGCAGACCCTCCAGGGTTACTTTATCACCAGGGATCCTTACAATCTTCTGCAATTTGCATGGCTTCAAAACTTTAAGAATTCCCTCATTATTTCACCCCAAGAGAAAGAGTTAAAGAATTTTAAAGCCAAGAGATTGGATTTTTACTGTGTGAAATGTATTCAACCAAACACAGCAACCCTGTGGAATCCCCAGACCTCTTTAAATGAGCCCCTACAGCAGATAATCTCTTCTTAATCAGTTTGATGCTCTGATAAATCGGCTCCTATTTCCTAGCATGGGGAGAAAAGGAGCAACTGAGTAGATGCTTGTTTGAAACAGAGTATTTTGAGATAGAAGCTATTTGTATATGTAAATGCCAGAAAGCCTCTAATTTAGAAACACAGGCAATTCATTTCTATTTCAACTCCATAAGTCTGTTTGTCTAATCCTGGGATATTTTGAGGGATTTTATGTTAGCCCATGTGCATATCATTCCACTTGCCTGCACAGCAAAATTTGCTTGAGTACACAAAACATATAGCAACTTGTTGGGCTGAGTAATAGTAATAATCCATCTAATCACAGTCAATTCAGCTGCTGGTTGCTTATGGGCATCTTTTACACATTAATTTAAAGACTGAATAAGCAAGATCAGAGCAGCTATTTAACAAAAGCATGCTCATAAAGCTCCTCTAAGCACCCAACACTCATTTTCAGAGGCTTGTGATCTGGGAGCATGCTTTTAAAATAAGTTTACCAGCTTTAACCTTTCCGCCTGTCATCAGAAAAACACTCTGAAGTCAGGGAATTTTACTTCTTTTGTTACTAAATAACACACATTTCTGATCACTAATTTGAGTATTGAAAAAGAGGACACAGATAACAAAACCACATTATGTTTATGCTTGGGGTTTTTTTTTCTTTTACATAAAACATTTATTGTGTCCATTCCTCAATCTCAACTTGCCTTATTTTTAGTGACTTACACTCAGTCAGTCAAAACTACCCCAGATGGGCAGCACAGCAGGTCTAGGTGGCACAAGCAGTTTCTTTGTTAAGAAATTTTTCTTGTTTAAATATGTTTGAGCAGGGATACCCTGCACTCTAACTGGCTGAGGTTGTGGCCCATGTGGTTGTCGCTGTTGTTTCCAGCTGCCTCAGAGCTGGCTGGCAGCAGCAGTGACCAGCATGGAGCAGTTCATGGCCTACTCAAACAGGTCACCACTGCAAGCCCCCACGGCTTAAACCTGGTGACTTGTGTCCCTTACACTGTCACAACAGGGAAATAAAGTAGTCCATTAGCTTGTGGCTTAAAGGATGGATGTGGAGGAACTAAGAGACAAATTCCACCAAACCGGATGGGCATTCCTATGTAGAATAAGCACCCCCTGGTCAGGGTGTCAGGAGGTGGTATTGCAAAGCACACAGTTAAAAAGTATTGACTCCAGACTTCTGTCCAAACTTGTGCCTAAGGTTGTTCCAATCCACGGCTCTGTAAACACAATCCGGACACTTGGACCAGGATTCAGAGTTGGCTAGAGATGATACCTCTATATCGTAACTAAGTGTGCTGCAGGAGTAGCTGTGCCTCAACCTCAGCAACCAGATCATCACAGTGACGTGTCTATTTCCTGTACAGGTGTTGTCACAGGCAAAGGTATTGGAGAAGATGAATGAATTCCTCCCCCAAGACAATGGCACAGCAGTTTGACTGCAGGAGAAGGTGCACTCATTGCTCAAACTCAACTCTAAAGGTACTAGAAGTCAAGCATCAAGAGGACAGAAAATCCCTCTGCCTTTCCAGGAGGAACATCAACAATAAATCAGAAGTGGGTTCTGTGAAGACTTGGATGAATATACAAGGGGCCAAGAAGCACTAGTATCGACAGAGAAAGAAATCTCAACATGTGAAAAGCAAGAACAGCTCTTCCTGAGAAGTTTTCCTGTTTTCTTGCTTTAAAGGCTGAGACACTGAATGCAGACAAAAATTCCAAGGACAAAAAATGGATACATGGCAAAAAGCAAGCAGTGAAAGTGTCAGTGACCACAGATGAGTCTACCTCTGCATGGCAGTAGTTCTTCTGCAGGCTGCCTGGAACAGTTCCAGCAAAATGCCATTAAAGGATCAGGCCTTTTTACAATAAAACTGTACAGATCAGTGATATGCTTCCTTGCAGGCAACAATACCATCACAGCAGGTGGTTCAGGGAAAGCAATAGCTCAATGGAAACCATGGTGTTAAAGAAATTAATGTGTGGGCAGGGTGAGGTTTTTTTTACTGAAGCATTTGGCATGACAAGTAGGTATACATGGAGAGGTCATGGGTTCTGGTCCAATATCATATGCAGAACCTAAATTTCAAAATTTCTATTGGAAGTTGCTGCTGTATGCATTACCTTTCCCCTTCTTCTAACTAGAAAAGAGATACTAAAAAGATCCCCAGTTCTTTTTAGAACGCCACCTTTCTTTTAAAAGCATTTATTTACACGTGACTAAGGATGTGCTAAATGCTTGACTGTACATCTGGTTAATATAAATTTGACTTGTCAATATAGCATTTGAATTGTTGGTTTCTGAA
Organism: Gorsachius goisagi; assembly: GCA_018403395.1. Classification (NCBI taxonomy): domain Eukaryota; kingdom Metazoa; phylum Chordata; class Aves; order Pelecaniformes; family Ardeidae; genus Gorsachius; species Gorsachius goisagi. The sequence continues at coordinate 161,586 of BOSO01000920.1, read as the reverse complement.
GCAGCAAGGTCTCTAGGCAATGAACTCCACTAGTACCAGCTACAAAATTTTCAGGTACAATTAGACTCCTCTAAAAGCAATCACTTTTTCATCAGTAAAGATACCATCATTACATCATTCTATGGTATATTGCATCCAGGTTTCTCAAGGAGGCTTACTAATCACCATAAGCTTCATAATATACCAGTTAGATGTATTTACTATACCATACATTGCAGAAGTAAAGAGACTGAGAATCAAAGTGTCTTGCCCTCAGAACCCTTAGTCTGTGGCAGATTCAAACTGTTCTTTATAGTAATGAAAAGGAATGTTGCTTAATAGCTAAGCACCAGATTGATACTTGGGAGATCTGAAGTCACTTCTCCCCTATACACCTTTTGTTTTGTAGCTCGTATGCTTCCAGATATCTCCAGGTTCATCCCCAGTACAAGTGGGTGAAACTAATCAGACAGGAGCAAGATCTGGGACTCCTTAGATAAGGACAGAAAGTATCAAAGTAACCCAGCCACACACAGCACAAGCAAGTACTGCTTGTACAGTAATGTTGTTTTACATATGAAAGAAGGGAAAAATAATTCCTCTCTAAATTGCCAACTGCTTAGTCTTAGACACTGGGAGCTAAAGCACAGGTTAATCCAAGGAGGTTACACACCACCCCCAATGCAGTTACACCTTACACAAGGCAGCTTTATTCCACCTTTCCTTTCAAAGTGTAAAATGGCTTCACATGAAGGCAGACTTGGAGTCCCAAGAATGTGGACAAGTTCATGCTAGTGTGCTGTAACTTCACATCACAACTCACTGCTCATGCCTGTCAGTGCCATACAGACTACCCTACCCTACCCGGATTGTGCAGGTTCTGTTTCATGGCAGCTGAGGCATCCAGACACACAATTAATAATGCAGAAGACCTCTGGGAAAAGCTTGTAAATGCTGATTGGACTCAACTAACATGTCCCAGTAAGAGGGGAGAAGCTATAGGGTAATCATTCATTCCTGTGCGCTTCAGCCCCAGTGCCACCACCCCATCTCACTTTAACCGGGTGGAAACAGTGACCTGCAATTTACAGAAGCAGCAACATGGATCTCAGTCTTATGGCATTAAAGATGTGAAAGCAGAGGCATAATTGAGTGCCTTTGGCTTTGACTTCATAATTCCTTCAGTTCTGTGCTTCAAAGACTTGGTTAATAAGAGAACACAACCTCGCGCATACAGGTTCCTAATGTACCATGTTGATTTCAGCCTTTCTTTGATATGTTCCCAGGGCCACTGCAGTACAATTCATACCACCCATTAGCTTCAACCTTTTCATTCAATCAGTTGTCAAATACTTACTATACACTGAAATACCTTTCCTTCTCTACAAGAAAGCAAAATTTAAGATTAACGGAAAAAAAACCTGGGTCAGGCTTAGGAAAAAAAGGTACAGAAGAGATTTGGTTTTTCAAGCTTTCCTCTATAGCCTGTATATGTTCTTCTACAGCTCTCCCAGTATCAGTAAGTCTGTTCGTCTCAGGGGAATTAAATTTGATAGCATATTTAGTTCACAGGACTAGCACAGTTACATTAAACAGAGGCTGCTAATAAAACATTACATCTCCCTCCCCCCGGCACTCCATTTGCCATGATGTAAAAGGCAGACACCCCATAGAGAAATTAATCAGAAAGAAGGAAAATGAATCTAAGGAGTGAAAATTAAAGACCCCATGACATCTACATCCATCTACTACATCCAGATGAAACGGTGTCCCAAAACTCAAGGATGTATTAAGATCCTTCTGAGAGATGGAAGTGGTTATAGAATTCAGCATATTATCATCAATATAAATTATAGTTGTTTAAATGGAAAGATTTCTCTTTGCTCATCGCTGAAGCTCCACAGAGAACACAATGTCTTTTAGAGGAAAGCACACCTGGTTTGCCCTGCAAAGTGATGAAAAAGACTTAAAGCTTAAAGGCAGATCCTGTAGAGGCAGTGTCAGTCTGACTTCAGTAACACCAGGCTGCTTTACCTCCACTAAGGATACAGCCTAAGAATCTACATTTCTCCCATAAAGGGAAATTGAAGAAGTGTCTGTGTTCAAAGGGAGACACATAATTGGGTGTCCCCAAATCCCAATTCTTTCCCACTTGATCTAACTGCTCTCAAAGCTTTTCAGCACCAGAACTATTCCAACATAAGGAGTGCCTAAAACTCTTAAGGACATCTTCATTTCCATTTAGCCCTTAACCAGATACTCAGCTGTCAACATCCCTACAAAAAGATGTTTGCAGAATCTATTAAGGCTGTATGTGGGAAGGATCTCAAATGCTTGGGCTAACAGATTTGGCTGAAACGGATTAAACTGCATAGAATGGAAAAGAAGCAATCTTGGCTTTAAGCACGCATGCACTACTCTAACTTTTACAGACTCAAAACTTGTAGCACAGGGGACAGCTTTAACCAGCAAGGGAAAAAGTAAGGTGCAGGGAAAGTGCAGGCATTATGCAGCATGTTGTAAATAACCATACAGGTATACAGGTTTTGCAACAACCTAACTAAATGCCAGGATTTAATTTATGGCATGTGAGGAAAAGTATATGCAAGGAAAACCTCATGAACCTTAGCTGTTACAGAGAGTACTAGATTTATGAAGCAATATCCAGATTAGAGCTTCCTCAAAAAGGAATTTAGTAGAGCAGGTTGTGAAATGTTACTTTCAAATCTGTTATGCCTGATTCAGGTAGAAGACCTGAACTTGGAGTGGGAAGCAGGGAGAGAAAGACCCTTAAGTAAATCACATCCCTCCACAATAAGCATACAGCGTTAACACAATATCCTTACTGTATAAATTAAGCTACATCACTTCGGGTGTTTACAGATGAGTAAGGCTGAATCAACCATGCAAGCCTAGTTTTTTACCAAAGGCTTCATTTTATACCATAATAAAAGCTTAATTTTATTTTAAATTTAAGCTCTCCTCTTCTAGCCACACATAGCAACCTTAAGTCACTTTAAGGGAGACTGCAAAAATCCCAACAGGACAAGAATTTTAAGTATAAAGCTGCTTCTATTCTCAAACACCAAGATTATTCCAATCTTGGCAGCTCTGGGTCAGAGATCACAACCAGGCCGTGTGAGATTATTAAACAAGTATTAGAGTAGAATGAGGACTATACTACAGGCTCTTGCTAGACAGGCTCGTACTTCCCGTGTCACAAAAGCTGTTACTCTTCACCAAGGGGCTGCACACCAGAAGACTGATAGGAAATGGCAAATTTAGTTAGAACTGACTTCCAAAACACACAGCATAATTTATTCAGGGTGAAAAAAGTTTCTTACCTTGCGCTCTTGCAGACTGCTGAGTTGAGAAGAACACATGATCTCGCCGCCTCTGCAGGAAAGATGATAGTATCAGATTGATTGAGGGTGGAAAGGGTCTTCCCACATACTTAAAAGTCCTGTTCATACCACACACCAGTAAAAATCATGGTAGAGACTGCAACTCAATAGCGAGACTCATAGTGCTCCCATTAGTTGCTATCAGTGCAAGCCCACTACTTGTCAGGAGCATCCTTGGTAAAGTCCTGCCTGGTTACAGAAGACACACACCAAGTCCTGCCACCAGAGCACCAGGGGAACAAACAGCAGCAGGCAATTTCCTTGCTACAAGTCTGCCTTTCTCACTTTGTCCCCCCCAAATGCTCCTTCTCTTTCCTCCACCTTCACAGCAGCCTCCTTACCTTTCTGCCACTGCATATGCAGAAGAAAGCCCACTACTAACCAGTTGCCCAGGCCCTGCGTTTTTCAGAAAAGGTCCTCTGAGCCTCTCAACTTATAAGGAACCCCTTGCTTAAATTTACCAAACAACCCAGTGCCCAAGCAGCCTCCTATTATTTCAGCTCTGGTAACAGAATGCTACAGACATTTTATTTAACAAATTTCACTAGATCACTACTTTCTTATGGATCAGACACTTGATAGTAACAATTCCTCCCAGTATTACATTATACTGGGCTTCCAACACCACCACCAATAGAGTAACAGCAAACCATATGAAAGCACCATGGCTATGTCCAAGACCATCCCAGTATTTAATTTTTCTAAGTAATGAAATTTATCTTGGGCTGTGGCAACATCTGTGATACCAAGATATCTCATTCCACCACTGCAGTGATAGCAAGGTGCTCTCCTGGTTACATGACAGGAAAGAACAAGTACAAAGGGTGTTTTCAAGTAACATCATTTAGTAAAATTATTTATGTTACAATGTCTTCTGGGAGTCAAGAAACATCCCAAATACATCCTATAAACCTTATGGTCCTGTCTTTGTAAAAGATAGGGGGGGGAAATGATGAGAACATTTGTAAAAAAATGTTCATACAGATGAAGTCCAGGTGACCATCTATGCTTAAATTTTATTTGGAGAATGTTGGTTTGTTTACCTGGTAAAAGGCTTAGGTGGACAAGATCTTGGTACTGATCAGTACTATACATGCAAACACTCTGCAAAATATTAACTAAGTGAAATAAAGTGAGTTGGAAGTTGCTACGTGTTTCTGACTTTGTGTAATGCCAGATTTCTGTAAGCCCACTCTCACTGGCTTGCTCTTGCCATTTCCATTGGTTATTTTCCGCTACAGCCTTATGAAATAACAGGCATTATTTCATTACTATATTCAATAGTTTCCTCTCTTCTTAGGTTACCATTACAAGAGCAGTAGAAAGAGAGCTATACCCTATAACTTTCAGGAAAAAGGTCTGGCCCCATAGGCATTTGCTGAATAGAAATGCAGAGGGTTTTTTGCCTTTGGCACATAACCCTCTCCTAATACAGCAGGCAATCATAATTAAGATAAAGGCTTAGGTGTATGAATAACTTTCACTACCTACGTTAGACTGAAGTGAGGGGTAACTTCACTCAAGGGTTAATAATCTGCCCAGGGTTGAGGCCTGTGTGAAATGTCAGAGTTTACCTGAAGCTGTCAGGAAGACTTGTTCTAGCTTTTAATGCCAGCAAATAAAACACCTTATTTTAACGAGTTGACAAAGCAAAGCAATGCAATTTTGTTGCTACCACAGTTTTCTGCCTGAATCTGTGTCTGTGTGTATAATAAAATGAATCACTTAGCCCACATCAGCTTTCCCCAGGAACGCAACAATATCCAATTGTAAAAATATCAGTGAATTCCTACCTAAGGCAAGTTTAGCAGAACTCAAGATTTGCTACATTTTACAGTGACAGGATGAGCATCCTTTTCTCAGAAGCACATTTTTGTCCTGCAAATAATATTTCTGCCTTTGATTCAAGATGTTTGGGCAGACCCAAGCAACATTAGGCTGGTAGCTCTGGGATGTGATGAATGTTCCAGTAGGCTCCTCGTTCCTTCCTACTAGCCTCATTGCCTTGCGTGCCTTTGGTCTTCCTCAGTTTACCCTCAATAGCATTCTTCTAATAATAGATTGCTTCTGTGTTTGCAAAACATACTGAGTGCTAGGCACTGTGCACCTAAATACATATATATACTAATGATGTCTCTTCACAGCAGGGTGCTCAGCTCTGAAACCAAAGTATTTTGGCACGCCATACCAACATGATTAAAGGGCTCAATTGAAAACCTCTTCTCAGACTAAATGCTTCAGTTCAGACTGACAATTTACACTGGAAGAATTCACATCCACTTCAGGCTAAGTTGTATTTCAAACTAACATGACTTTTTGCACTACTACAAGAATACAAGAACTCCTGTAGGAAATACACACATCAGCACTTTTTTCTCCCTTAAAGCACAGCACAGGCTTTGAAGTAGCAACAAATGAGAACAGGTGTATTTTGTAAACAAATTTCTACATCAACTTGTAAGATTACCATGCAAAGTGATTAAAAGGCTCATCATCTTCTTTACTGTAAAAGGTAACATAAATAAACAATTATTCTTCTTTTTGTTCTGCAAAGATATTAGGTAGATCAATTAGGCCTATTGCAGAAAGACTTGAATTAGTCTGATTAGTCTCAGCTACTTAAATTCAGAAACAGATGCCTCACTTTGCAAGACTGGTGATTAAAGGCTGCATTCACAAAAAAAAAAATTGGATTACACACACTTAAGACAATACCTACTATTTTTCAGCTCTTCCCCTTACAGCAGATGGCCCATATAATTAGTGGCTTCAAAAAATTCTCACTAGAACTCCTCCAAAGCCAAGACATGGCTGCCCTCACTTCTAGAGACAAAGGTATGTGCAAGCCAAGATTATTTTTAAATGCTCTCCTTATATTAGGGCTGATCATGCAGGTCAAGAAAGCCATTCAATCCATTTATACAGGGGTGCAAGTCAAAATGCAGCTCTTCCATGCTCCCAAAAGACCCACCCATATGGCTACTTAGCAGTATAGGAGAGGCAGAATAATAACATAGGAGGCTCAGCAGCAAATAAAATCCACATCTCACTCTCATAATGCTTCAGCCAGCACAAGCAAGTGAGAAAGCCAGGATTGAGAGCCACAAAATGGCTCATTATCTACCCCAGAAGGCACAGCACTGCCAACGCTGCTCTTTATCAAGTCCTTAACAGGTGTAAAATTAGCACTCCTTATTAAAGACAATGGAGTTACATGTATTGCCAGCAGCTGAAGAAATGTGCTAGGATTGTTTTCACCTCCAGTTAATTCGCTACCATTCAATAATGCACACGAAGCCTGTAAATTAGAAAAGTGCTTTCTGGAGCACGGCAGTGAGTTAAGCCCGTGTGTAAGCATCCTTCCTAAACCCAGGTGCTTTCCTGAATGAAAGCCTAAGGTCCAAATCCTCTTTTCATCAATACTGATGTAAGTTCAGGCAAACTAAATTTACCTGAGTAAATTTACCTCTCGGGTAAAGCTGTGCCTATGTAAGCTGTAACCAGAATCTGGAGCTGTAAGAAATCCTCATAAGCAAATTCCAGGACAGAGTTATTTTCAGCTTTTCTAACCCCACTGAACACAGATCGACTGCCTACACCGATAGCTTCTCTTCTCAGCTACTTACAATTCATTCCCAGAAGCACAGATAGGTGTTATTTCACTGAGAGAAGCAAAACCCTATTGCAGATGTATCTCATTATGGGAGATGACCTCAGATTTAGGACTCGAAGTCACTGAATCACTCAGGAGTGTGTAGCTTCATTGCGTATTTTTCTGGTTTAACACCATGCTCAGCTTTGAATGCAAATTATTTGGGTTCATATTGCACACAGGAAGTCCTCTAACTGCTGAGCTATTTTTATTCAGTAGCGCTGTACATCTCACCACTCTCCCCCTTATCCCCAGTAACTGGGAGGAGGGTTGGCCAACATCAAACAAATCTGACCAAGGGCAGAAATCTCAGTGATAATTACACTCCCACAGGGTTTCATGAAAACAGGCAGCGAGATAGAGGAGGAAATTAACTCCTCCACCAAGGGAAGGGCGGACACAAGACAGGCATCACGCAGTCCCCGTGGCAGCACTTGGCCAGGCAGGCAGCACACGAATTGCTCTGCACTAGGAGCAGCTTACACTGCCTTTTGTCTGCTGGTGGTGGTGCTGGGAACGTGTCAGGAGCTCAGCATTAGTGGGAGGGGATGGAGGGAAGGTGTTCATAAATCCAAAAGAAATCATGCTTCACTGCTGCTCCTGCCAGATACCATGCACAGCCTGAAATGTGAACTGTGGGGCAAAGCTCTCCGGCATTAATATATTCTGTTGCTGGTGTGTGGGAATGGTACTGGTCTAAGGGAGAACAATAAACTCAGAGACAGTTACTAAGAGCCGCAGGTTCTCTTCTGTTATAGTTGTTCTGTACTTTTCCTATTGTCGTTTTATGATGCAGTCAGGACATGTCTGAAACACCCAATATAAAAAAGCAAACTGCTTCTATTCAAAGGCCTCTGGACAAGTTCAAGTTTGGACAAAATGGGAAAAAAAAAACCTGTTTGCTAAGGTATGAAACATCTTACCACTGTACTTGGTTCATCACACTTCTTAGGAAAGGCAAAAATCAACATAAAGCAAATAAAAAGAGCAATGTGTCTTTATACAGAGCAACTCTCCAGCTGTCGTTGGATGGCGAGGTGTGGTGAGTCACCAGCACACTGCCAGGGCTGTCACGTCGTCACTTAACGCCGGCTACAGTACAAAGCTGAGTCCTTCCCCATGGCCACCGCTCCCCTCTCTGTGTGCAGAAGAGCTGCAAAGAAAGACTACAGCTGTTTCACTCCTTGTTCCAAACACACAGTGAAATCTGTTATTTCTTCATCGGTCTCACACCCCTCTGGGCAATGCATCGTAATCTGATGCATGTAAATGCTAACAAAACTCCCATCTTGACATTAAGTGGTTTAAAACTTAAGGTACCAGAAACAGCAAATACAGTGCAATAAGGACAAAAACTGGACAGGTTCCAGGTGGCCCACAGGCCCCTGCCACACTGTGACATTGCTAAAACCAGACCTGGGAATTTTCAAAGACTGGGAACTAGCAGGAGAACTTGAATCATAGCCTGGTTGCCACAGATACTTCTGTCGACCAGTGGAGTTGCTCAGTCATACGCTGACCCTCTCCCCAGCCTACATGTCTGCACTCCAGAAACAAAAAGCACCACCAACAGGTCCCTTAGAAGAGTATGTGCCAACGCGCTGCAGGCTGGCAAAACCCATCAGTCGTTCACTCTGAGAAGATGATAGCACAACAAAGGCAAGGCCCATGCAGCACATTTGTAAACATAAAGCCATGCTGGCTTTGTTGAAGTATTGCCACATTTTAAACTTACGTAAAAAATAGCAGAACTACTGCCTGTGCAGCTTGTTGCTGTGGGAAATTACAGCTCAACCACCCCTTGCAAACTATCAGGAGCTCTGTGTAAATAGCAACACAGTGGAAGTCACTTGAAATGCATGCAACAACTTGCTTGGGTCCTAGAGTGCCGGGAGCAGCCCTACGTCTTCTCAGTTACCATCAGCTGGAAAATTATTAACTAACTGCTTATATGCAAGGGGCAGAGAGAGGCTTTTGCCAGGGAAGGGAAGGCAGGGCGCTAGCATTTCCAGAGGTTCCCAGTTAGTTTGCATATGGTGCTGTCAGACTGCTGTGCTCGTTTCCAACCTGATTATTAACACTGCTAATGGGGAAAGGCCTTGGAGAGTAAAGTCTGCACAGCTGCGTGCCTGGTGCATAGAGAGCTGAAATTCCAGACCATATTCCCAACATATGCAGGCCTATCTATGATATTAATTGATCTTATAACATCAGTGACTCAAATATCACATCCATACCATCAGCACCATGGAGGGGTAAATTTTATGAAGCTTTCAAACCTGCATTTAAAACGTACACACCTGAAAAGGGATCTTCAGTCCCTACGGCAAACCAGTCAGTGTGCTGTCAGTATATCTGGAAGTCCCTCCTGACAGAGTTAATCAGAAAGCTTCCCTAGTTTCTGATTTTAAAGAAAATTAAATGAGATGTGTCTCCAAAGTTTAATGTCTCCATGCTAGTTCAGAACTTTGCTTGTGTTGGGTTGGCTGTCTATGAAGGACAACCCCATCAAGTAACTTCAACATCCAGACTGGAGAAGGGAATTTTTCCACAGCCATAGGACTTTTGAAGGCTCCAGGGCACCCCAAGAATGTACCAGACCTTAGTTTGCTGATCCACTGCATTTTGGTTTTTCCAAAGAGTAAATTAATAGGGCAACATAATAAGCTCTGAACATGTAAACCAAGAAAAATAGTTGGTTTCCATATTCAACACTTCCGCAGCCTACTGATATCTTATACAGAAATCCCATACAGATGAGAAGCTGTATTGCTGCAGCTCTTTCTTTGGAATATGTGTATGTGGTGCATATGCATTATTTCAGTAGCTGCCTGAAAACTGATCTTAAAAAATCCTAGAAGGGTGAAATTCTATCTTTTAAACTTGGATTTAGGAATGATTATGGCTTATCGTCTATACCCAACAGTGTGATGCCAGTGTGACACAAAACTGAGCAGTTCTCAAATTCAGTTTAAATACAAGCATAGCCCAGTGAAGTTCAGGCAGAATACATTTTGACCTATTATATGAAGATGACTAAGAAATATCTCAGCTGTGCATATTAGCACTGCTGGTCCAATTCTGAACATAACCTCACTGGCCTCAACACAGCTGAGTGTTTGAGTCCTAGAGGTGCCCATACCCATTTTTTCTACTGGGAGGCTTTCCTTTTACCAACCCTTCTCTTTTTATGCTCTACACTCTCCTGGCAGGGGCCAGCTTACATTGCAAAACACCTAATGGCAAACTGCATTTACAACTGGAGTATTAGTAAAGAAGAGCTGGAAGAAAAGGTGGAGATACTTTAGATATCAAAAAGCAAATCAGAGACCAAGTGAGGCTTGCAAAGAGGCAACAGCAAGAAGAACAGACAATGCCCTACAGAACACTAAGGACTGGGAAAAGGAGAAAACAGGGAAGTCTTGTGATTGCAAAAGTTTTTTATAAAATCGCTACATCAAAGCTATATATAGGTGTTTTGGTTGGGAGGAGGCTGAGCAGAGATGTGACCAAGGATACGAACAGGGGGAGGATGGAAGGTGCCCTCAGTTTTCACCACCCCTTTGTGCCTGCCCAGAATGCACAGCTTTTGCAAAGGCATGTACGGTCTGGGCGCTGACATTTTCTTTCTTTATGGATGCATTTGTGTACATTATTACATTTTCCTGCTTCTGTTTCTGTCCCCAAAATCTGAAGGGAAACCTTTGCTTTCCCTCATTTCCTGTCATAAAAATAAATAACATGTCTTCATGGTGAAAACTGAGCAGTTTGAAAATGGCATCCCATCGGAGCCCGTCTGCAGTGTTTCAGCTGCTGTGTCTGAAGGTTGTGCTCTGTACTCAGAAGAGGACATTGAGAGAGACATATTTTTAAGAACTGCTACCTGCTGAGTTTGGAGGCAAACACAGTAGTCCACTTTTTGTCCTTCTCCTTCATACCCTGTCTATTTAGGCTAAAAAAATTGTGTTTGTACAGCACTTAGCCCCATGAGACTGAAACCTTTAGGTACAAATGTAACTCATTTAAATGGTAATGTACGACAAAATGAGTGGCACCCTTCAAAACAAGGGGCATTTGTAAATATATCTGTGCGAGGTGCTGACAAATGGAGTGTCATTGCTACAGACGCAGGGAAAGGTCTCCGTGAGTCAATATTTAAAAGTCAGTTTTTCCAGTCAAAGGCCAAACTGTAAAATGTCTGCTTATTTCTCTGCTGCCTGTGCCCTGGAGCACTGCGCCTGCCTCCCAGAGAGGAGGACATTAGGAATCTAAAGGTATTTCGCATACAAGGTCAGATCAATTAAAATGTGCTTTAAATACAGTCACGTGAGCTGTGTCAAGAGCTCTGCAGCCCTGATTAGGTGCCTGACACTCTGAAGGGCAGAATCTAAGGCAATCCGCTGACCTCGGGTGGGAGAGCCAGATAACAAGGAGGCATGAACCTGCTTTTTCACTACCCTGGGACTGAAGGGTTTGCTCCATCTAGCCACGTAATATTCCTGTAACACCAGCGATGCCAGGAGTTAACTAATGACCTGCTTCTTCCCCTGCTGAAGTCGACAGCAAAGATCCATTTAGTCTTGGCAAAAAACAAGGTTGTGCTTTCAAAAGTCAGGACAAGCTCTTTCAGCCATCCTGGGAAGATCGGGCAGCACAGTATGCACTGCTGCCTTCTTTTGCCAGACCTGATGAAGCTCCCACAGAAATGTTTACATTAAAGAAATAAGTGAAGCAAAACCTTTGCAGAATGAAGCTGTACTGCCTCACACCAGGACCTGGGCCATCCACTTGAAGGACAAATTAACCAAACAAAAGCTGTCTTAAGGAGACCTCCTTACCACCAAGATTTGAATAAGGTCCTAAACTCTAGCATATATTAACACAAAAGGATAAGTGAATTATGCTAGTGAATAAGCATCGATGCAATGGATAGAAGGCAGAAATGTTATTTGTATTTGCTGTATGACCATCTCTTTACCATCCATTCCCCAGTAAGATGTAAAGTGACAGCTGCCCTTCCCTCTCATCTGGGAGCCACAGGAATATTATAGAATCAATCATAGAATGTTTTGGATTGGAAGGGACCTTTAGAGATCATCTAGTCCAACCCCCCTGCAGTGAGCAGGAACACCTTTAACCAGATCTTGAATGTTTCCAGGGATGGGGCCTCCACTACCTCTCTGGGCAACCCATTCCAATGTTTCACTACCCGTATTTTAAATAATTTCTTCCTTGTATCTAGCCTAAACCTACCCTGCTTCAGTTTAAAATCATTACCCATTGTCCTGTCACAGCTGGGCCTACTAAAAATATATGCCCAGGAACAAGCTGTCTCAAGCTGAATGCAACAGTCAGAAGCAAAAAAACCATATAAAAAACAGTAAAACCAGGCCACTGAGGAAGCGTGCATCACCCAGAGCCCCTGGGCCAGCTGCTCTTAAAGATTCCCCCCTGTTTGCCACCATGCTCCTGCTGTGTCCCATCCCCCCCGCGCCCAGCTTGTGGGGAGAGTCTTGGGAAAGGAAACGAGAGAAATAATGGGCTCCCACGTAAGGTTACTCCCATGCCAAACACACCCCAGCATCACGCAGTTCCCCTGCAGGTCTGATAATAAATCTCTCTGAACATCTACACTGTCAAGAGTTATGTCTTATTCTATGTATTCCGCAAACAGATTTCTGCAAGTCAAATTCCATAAGAAGCCATGAGACACCACGTACAGGAGCAGCCTGGGAGGCAGTTTCTGCTTTCTAATTTGCACTCATGATATCATTACACATCGACAGAATTATTCTTCCCTTTCGTCCAAATACTACTGATAAGTAAAATATTTTCAGCAGGATCCTCATCTGGTGAAAGTCAGCGTAGCTCTACTGAACCACTGCTAAAGCAATTTACACCATCTGAAACCCTGGAGCAAAAAAAAAATCCAAGTCAGTGGGATATAAGCCAAAATTGGAGTGGTTTGCTGGATACAAAACAGATTTACTTGCTTGCTTAAACAGGTGCCTAAGTGCTCTAGTGAATTGGGGCCCAAATACAGCACCATTTTTTATTTGTGTCCACTTCTTCCAGCTTGGACATCTGATACAGAGGTCATCTTATAGCTAACACTTTTGCCTTAAACCCTGCCTATAGCCACAATATTAGAACAGCTGCCTGTGGAGTTACGTTCCACACATAACTTTAAAAATAAAATGCAAGTGACTGGAAAACGTGGGTTTATAACTAGAAACAGAATACAAGGGTACCTTGAAATAGAAATAAATGAAACACTTTCTGCATGCTGAGAAAAGAACAAATAAGCTATTTCTATTGCATTCTCTTTTAGTACTGACATTTCAATACTGCAGTCAGAGTGTCCTAAAAATGCCTTAGCTGGAACTGGTTAGACCAGACGCACTGTAAGGAAATGGGTTTTACGCATACATTAAAGGAGTTTTTGCCTGCACGCCATCTGATTTCTCTATAAGGAATCTATGTAATAACTGCATTTCCAAACACTTCTAGCAAGGTAGCAATGGCCCCATAGATGTACACTGCTTAGAACATGGTTAGCAACAGTACGGCTTACAGGAGTGGTTCCTGACTCCTCCAACTCATCCATCCAACTTGCAAATTCTGACAAGTTGAACTCCCACCTCCCAGCAGTAGTTCTATATATTGGGTCATGACCATTGGATGCAAAAATGCAAAAGTAAGCTTGGAGGCCATGTCCAGAAAGCAAGGCTCTCCTCACTTTCCTGAGTCCCTGGTCACCAGATGAAAGTCCTGCTTTTTCATTTGATTTCTGGTCAAGTCCATACTTCTTCTCTTCCTGAAAGGTGCCTGAACTTGTGACCAAGGCGGTGGGGACCACTCCTCTCCTGGCCCCTCACACACAGGCAAGCTCACCTCTGGCCTCCTGCTTAGTGAAATCTGGTGAGAGGTGGGTATGAGGAAAAGGGAATTTATGTCCCACTTCCTGAACTCCAATCTTTAGGCTTTATTTAGAGTCACCATTGCATTGATTTAAAAAAGCAGCAGCTGTCAGTACATTTTTTCCTGTTGCTGGGAAATAAGCGTGATGTGAGCTCTTTGGAATACTGGAACATCAAGGGACATAGAAAGTGTTGCCCCAGCAAGGAGGAGGTAAGGGATTTCACAGGAAGCTCTGCAACCAAGGGAGGAAGAATTCTAGTGTGAATTAGCCCTGCCAAAAGTAACTCAGGTAGTTCTCCAACACCAGTGGGTTGGGTTCCTAAGGGGTTTTTTTGATACCATAACAAACCCAACAAGATCACTTCCTCAAGTGTGCAATTTATTAGCTCTCTTAAATCATTAAATCTCAGTAGAAATTTAATGAAATAAACCATTCAGCTTTATTTTGCAATTATCATTTGTAACATATAATTAATTTTTTTTGCAAAACAGGCTTGAATCATAAACTAAGCATATATTTCTATGAATTTTAACTGGAGAGAATTGCAAAAATAACCAAAAAGAAAGGAATATTACAGACTCTGAGACCTTGAGATATTTATTATCTACAACTACCAATGAAGAACAGAATTTGCATAGGGAGAAGTCTGCTATTTCATCCATCAGCGCCTCACCTTATTTTGCATCTCAGGCTTGTTTTGTGTCACCAAGCCAGAGGCTAAATGAATTTCATATGCATGCTATTGCCATGTTGACATGGAACTAAGCAGCCCTGAAATGTCTCTTTTGGTACTTTGCGGAAAACATAACCATAGTTAGAAATAAAGGAGAAAGTAACAAAAGATGCAGAACTGATCAGCAAACGCAGAATATTTAAAAAAAAAAAATTGCCAGGTTTATAAAAATTGGACTGGATGACTAGTGGCTTGATTTTTATTTCAGACAATTATAATATTGCCAGGGTAGGGGAGAAACAACGAAGACCTCTGAGGAGAGGATGAAGTAGCTGGTAAATAAAAGAAACAAAAACTCTTGTATCCATTTAAGAGGGAGTTACAGGCCACCCTGAAAAGACTGTGAGCCCAGCCCCGCTGTGCCCAGGGCTCAGCGGCTACCACAGGTCAGCCCACCTTGCTGCAGCACCATGCCCTTGGGCATCTCCAGAGGACAGAGTACGGCACCAGAGCAAAACCTAACACCCCGGTGGAGAGCTGCCCATGAACGTATTCTCCTTCGTCCCACTCGTTTGGAGGTTTTCCCCCTTGTAAATACATACTTGTCCCTCTGCACTCTGCTGCCTTCTTTATTTTGACTGTATTTGTCTGACCTTCCTCTGAAAAAAACCACAATGTATTGAATCACTCCATGGTTTTGATTCTATCTTTGGAAGAACTGACCTTCTGCACACATGCAGAAGGTAAATATAGCAGGAATTTATGACTTAATTAATGTATCTGGTATTTAAGGCTATTGTCAACGGGATCCTCCAGAAATTCTAGGTGCCACATTCCCCTGCATACAACCCCAACACAGTGCTAAATGTCAGTAAGCAAACGCGGTGCACGCTTTTCCAGGTATAAACCAGAGAGAGACAGGTAAGAGCACGGCATCCAATGTAACCTATGCAAAGTCACAGAGATACTTAAGCATCAAACTCTCACTCTTCCACTTCTCCAGCTGCAGAATGAGGAGGAAAGCATTTCCTCCCTCTCACAGGCCTCTTGCAAGGGTAAGAGAACTCGCTGCTTGGATGCCATGCTGTTAGGGCTACGTCAGGATAGAGAAAGAGGGAGGGGAAAAATTCACACATCACAGGCCATTTGGCCAAATATCTGGAAAATACTCGAGATGGTGTCCTTAGAAGCACCAGCTTTACATTAAATCTGCCTGGAGTTACTCCAGCCAGCATCAGTGGGAGGCAAGGAGCAGGCACAGCTGTAACCAGAGAGCCAATGCAGCAGCATCAGAGAGAAATGAACACGGTTGTTTGCGATGAGGGACCTACGGGGCCCAGGGCTCGATTCCAGTTCCTTAAGATTTCTTGTGGCTTTAGACCCATTTTGAATTGCTTTGTCTCATCAGGGAAAGTACGCACATGAGATGCAGGTCTTTGTTCTGTAAACTATAAAACGCTAAGTATTATCATTGCTATTTATTTTACCCTTTGGTGTTTTGTCTCTCCCAACTGGTCAAGTGTGACAAAACATCAAAACTCTGTTCCCAGTTACCTGTCTTGGGCAAAGAGATAATACAATAAGACATTTAACACAGGGTACCACAGGCCATCCTCTCTTCTGAACATTAAAATCACATACATAGCAAGAAGCAATCATAACAATAGATGTATCTTTTATTCACAGATAAAAACTGAAGCAAGCTGTTATAATACATATTTGTACAAAGGATTTGAAAAAACCATAAAAAGGAAGATGATTAGAAAATATGATTCATTGTGAAATGTGGTATTACATACACTATTAAACCTTTTCAAAAGTATTTGTTTGGCAACAATTTATCAATAGTTTCCACACTTAAGTGGCCTCCTTCAAAAAAGCACAAATCTCATGCAGCATGTATAAACTTGATCCTGAGGGTTTGCCTTCCTTAGAAAAACTGTAAAAAGATATACTATTTGTCTTAAAAGTTCAAAATGCAAATGCTATATTTATAGTCAAAACTATATAAAAATATGGACCTAACTTAACATTTACAAAAACTTTTTGTTCCTTTTTTTTTGTTTGTTTGTTTTATGGTTTTGGTAACAAACTTAATTCTCAATTCCTGCAGTCAGAGAGGAAAAAAGAAAACCGAAACAAACCACAGTGCCCTTTGTAGACTTCCTCACATTTACGACTCCAAAAAGACCAGGTCTATGATAAGTGAGGTTAGTAACCACGGAAGTAGGTAAGCAGTTAATATATATCTATATATGTATATATAAAATGGAAAACAAACATTTATTTTGATCTGAAAAAGTAATAATACAAAACCTGAAGGTAAAACAATCATCTCAAAATGCCATAATACACCTTTTCAATAGATAAATGTTCATAAAAATATCTTGAACCCTAACCAAGAAAACAATTATAATACAATTTTAATTCTGCTACATAAAACAGCTTTTCTATGAAACAAGAAGGCAAGTTCAGGTATGAAAACATAATTTACTTATTGCTTTTGCTACAATGTTGTTTGTTTTTTTACATATAGTCATAAATACACTATACAGTATAAAATATTTCGTAGGAATACATTTTGTGGTCTGCTTAGGTTTGCTGGCTTTAATTCTAGCACCAAATACAAAAATGAAAATCAAATTAACTTTAAAGGCACTTCCATTGTACGTTTGTTTGTTAATTAACATCTTGGTTTGTACCAAATTTCTTCGCTTCCCTCTGGTAGAAGCAATACTTGATCCTACTTTTATCTTTGTACAGTTCAGGTCACGTTGAGGCACCAAATGATTTATGAACATTCCCATCCCTCAGCTGTTCCTTTCTCTTACAACATTCATTGTTGCTTTTTAGGCTTCACCTTTCCTCCTTCACTTCCCAGCTACTTAATCTCTTCACTTCTTCATGTCGGACGATCCAGCTTCACTTCCTTCAGTCCCTTGAAAAACCTCTCTTCAAACCTCCACTTCCCTTGCTCCATCTTGCGCATCTGTTATTCCAATATCAAAACACGTCACTATCATGATATGTGACTTGCACAGATTAACACACTGCTCCAGTTCCTCTGTCACTTGTTCCAGTGCCTCCAGGTACTCCTGTGACTCCTTATCGAGATCAGGATCCACTTCAACTGTCAGACAAAAAGTTAGTGAGTAAGAGAAACAGCTCAGAGAAACACATTATTCTATCACAAGGGAGCCAATAACATAGAGTACCATTTTAGTTCTCTTGAACTGAGTAATTTTTTTTCACTTTGTTCAGCAGATGCAAAACTCTACCTTGAGGCTCCAGTTAAGCACAGCACTCAGTCTGTGAACAAATCTCATGCCTCAGTTTCCCAGCTATAACATGGATAGGGAAATATTTTTTACCTCCTTGGGAAAGAAGGAAAAGGTTACACAAATATTTAATATTGACAAGCATCACAGTGAGTCTCTGCATTGTTTTGACATTCTCTTCTGGTTGGTTTGGAGGGGCTTTTTTGTTCATTTCCAGTACTACTCAGCACTGAACAAATCCCGTATCACAGAGATAGAATGGAGTCACAGAGTACGTTAGGGATCAGTTCAGTAAAATATCTTAGCAAGTGCTTAACTTTTTCAGTGGGACTGCCCACATGCTGAAAATTGTTACATGCTGATCATACTGCTGGTTTTGCAAAGTACTTACAGTCTTCTTTCCACTTATTTGGATCCATCATCAACCTGCACTTTGTCTCTTCCAACTCTTCCTTCAAAAGCTCATGCTTTGCCTTTACTTCTCTGATTCGCTGCTGGCGCCTTTCTAATATCTTCAGCTTGGTATGGAAATACATCAGACCCTTTTGAGACACAGAAAGGTCATTTCATGAATTTGCCTGTTATGAGCTGACCTCCAACAGTTTGACACAAATTGCTCCCCACTCATTACGTGTAAGAATTAGCAGGTGGGTTGTTTTGTTTGGTTGTGGGGCTGGTGGTTTGGGGGTTTGGGTTGTTTTTTTTTTATTTGAAGTTTACATTAATGGATTCTAATCTAGAGGAACAGCATGCTACATCACTCAAGCACTTGTTGCACTTTTCTGAATTAGCAAACATCTCTAATACATTCTGAAATTACTACTGTTTGTAGAGGCATTTTTTTTCCAGCAGTGCAAGTGATAAACACAGCCTAATAATAATGTGAGAGTTATATTTACTCCCAAAACATATGAATTCTTATTTTCTTAAAAGCATTCCTACCTTCTCAACATCCGGGAAAGGCTATTATGAAAGAAATGGGAAAAGGCATCAGAAGAATATAGAATTCTGGTCTCCAAAATAGAATTAGCTGAAGTGTTTTCCAATTACAAGTAAATTAAACCCAGTGCATCTCTGATTTAATAGAACCCTGTCATTTACATCATGAGTTAATGACCCTATAGTGGAGGGAGGCTGTAAGGTTTCATCAGCCAGGCTAAGATTATGAAGTCCTCTCATAATGTATTCATTGGTAACTTCCATTTACACTATCATTCATGTTAGACACAATTAATTTTAGACAGTAATCATTTTCATTTTCTGTGTTAAGGGTACCCCAACATATGAATTGTAAAATTAATAATTATAGTGCTTTAATTGCAATCAATTTCCTGAACACCATTCCAGCATTCAAGCAAGGATTCTGCCTGTATACTGTAATTTGTCTACAGTTGTTGTAAAATATGTGCTGACCTCAGTTTCCTCTTGTCTGTGTCGCTGTAATCGTTCCACATCATCTATCTCATAAACTTTAATTTCAAATGGCTCTTTTAAAGTGCCTGGCAAAGGTGGTAGATCAACCCATTGGCCAGTGACGCTGGGTTTTCTTCCTAGGGAGGCAGCATCTGGCAATGGAGCAGGAATCAGTCTACGACGCTGGAGACCTAAAATACAAAAGACAAGCATTCCTCAGACTCTAAGAGACTATCAGACTGCAGAACAAACTGCAGTGAATTAATTAAAGAAAGATCTAGGTTCTCAGGACACTGGGGAAGATATGCTTTTCTTGATCTTTCCCTTTCAGTAAAACACCCTCAGGCTGCTAATTGAGTTACTGCCTTGATAAAGTACGTTCCACTTGTTCATGGATGGGAGTAACAGCAAGTTCCTTTCCCAAAGCAGATGTCTGAGCATCAGTTGTTTATTCTCTCCTCACAAAATTATTTTGCCCAGATTATTTTTTCTTTGGTGAGCTACAATGGTATTCATTACCTTGCAATGGCAATGAGATAATGAGTAATTTCAAACCAATACTGATAATGGCAGACAAATCTGGAAATGTCCTGCATCTTCCGTTAAAGCCAAGCAAGGCTATGTAAGATCCCTCTCATCATATTACCTCTTTGCAAAGAGTAAACAGTTCCCTCCAGCTACACCTGCTTTAAGGTTTGCATGGCAAGGTTTTGGTAGCAGGGGGCATACAGGGGTGGCTTCTGTGACAAGTTGGCAGAAGCTTCCCCTATGTCCAACAGAGCCAATGCCAGACGGCTCGAAGACAGACCCACTGCTAGCCAAGGTTGAACCCATCAGCAACAGTGGTAGCACCTCTGGGATAGCATAGTAAAGAAGAAGGGAAAAAATCCCTGCACAACTGCAGCCAGAGAGAAGTGAGGGTATGTGAGAGGAGCAGCCCTGCAGCCCCCCAGGCCAGGGCAGCCGGAGGGCAGGAGGAGCTCCAGGCACCGGAGCAGAGATTCCCCCGCAGCCCCTGGTGCAGCCCATGGTGGGGCAGGCTGTGCCCCTGCAGCCCAGGGAGGCCCAGGGGGAAGCAGATCTCCACCTGCAGCCTGGGGAGGACACCACACCGGAGGAGGAGGGTGCCTGAAGGTGGCTGTGACCCTGTGGGAAGCCCACACTGGAGCAGGCTCCTGGCAGGACCTGTGGCCCTGTGAGGAGAGGAGCCCAGGCTGGAGCAGGTTTGCTGGCAGGGCTGGTGACCCTGCAGGGTCTGCTCCTGAGGGACTGCACCCCATGGGAGGGACCCTCGCTGGAGCAGAGGAAGAGTGTGAGGAGTCCTCCCCTGAAGAGGAAGGAACAGCAGAGACTGTGTGTGATGAACTGACCCAAACCCCCATTCCCCATCCCCCTGCACCGCTCAGGGGGGAGGAGGGAGAAAAAAATCGGGAGTGAAGTTGAGTCTGGGAAGAAAGGAGGGGTGGGAGGAAGGTGTTTTAAGATTTTGTTTTATTTCTCATTACCCTACCCTGATTTGATTTGTAATAAATTAAACTAATTTCCTCCAAGTCAATGCTGTTCTGCCAGTGATGGTAATTGCTGAGTGATGTCTCCCTGTCCTTCTCTCGACCCAGGAGCCTTTTGTTGTATTTTTTCTCTCTTGTCCAGTTGAGGAGGTGGAGTGATAGAGCGGCTTTGGTGGGCACCTGGCATCCAGCCAGGGTCAACCCACCACAAGATTCTTAATACCAGCAGTTTTCAATGACTTCGTGGGATTAGGAGGCATTCAGAAGGCAGCAACCAACCAAGCTGCAACTTCAGCCACTTCTAGTATCGAGGCATGATATGCCACCCATTTGCACCAGCACTCAGAAGCTCAGAGCATGACAAAACTCACCAATTCCTCAGCAGGAGGGCTCCCAGATTTACAAACAGCAAACTGCCACACTGACGCATCTACTAGGGCTCAAGTTTTATGAAGCAGAGACTGACTTATGTCCTTCAAAGATGCTGGTACTTTTGTACACAGGAGTTAGCATTTTGGTGTCCAGCATCTTTTGTGATTGTAAGTCTCTCTTCATTCCCTAAAAGGCTGACCTTTACACTACACGTGTCAAGGACAAGTACATTCACAGAGCTGATCAGGCAATGTAAACAAGGCTGGAGTCCAATCCCCAGGTAAATAGGAGGGCTGGAGGCCACCAGAAACAAGCTGAAATGTCACATGGTAGCACTAAGTATATGCAGCATTTTGGTGACAGGTTTCAATAAATTTAGTGCCTAATTTCCTCCTTTTACTGAAAACCAGCTCAGAGGTAAGGAGTCTTTATTTCATCTGGTCTTCATATACAAGGGAGCACATCAAACAGATGAGACAGTGCTGTTCAGAGGACAGTGCTGCCAGAATGGCTTCTGGGCTGAGTCCTCTACAGGAGAGTTAAGCGCAAGTTAAGGCTGTCAGGTAAGCCCTGTCACACACTTCAAGATGAAATGGAGACAAAATCCCAGCAGGTACCCCCAAAGCAACACGCCTCCATAAATACCTGAAGAGACACCTAAGAGTTCTTAAGAAAAACACCCCTAATTCTTTATTGCATCCTTGCTAATTAATTTCTAAGTAACAAGAAGAATCACAACAGGAATGTTTTGGAAAGGGGAAGATTTGATTCTACTTCTGCAGCACCTGCTCATCATTCTCACAACCCCAATTGATTTAGCCTGAACCACCACTATAATCCTGCCCACTGAAATCACCTGCTGTAACTCTGCTTCCATAACCACTTTGGTGACAGCAGGACCCCTCTGAAGAGGACACTGAACAGATGCAGCCAAGCACATATACTAAGCAGGCAAATTTCATATTCTTCCTCTGTACCAGTCAGTGTCAATGTCAGTTCTCCAAGGATGAAGTTAAAGGATAAGAGGACAAGGTTTCAGTGACATTTATGGGAGTAGCATCTGTCTTAAATCCAGATTCTGTATGAGTCCAACACAGTTTGGAGGAAGTTAAGCTAATCTAAGAATCTCTAACACTTTGCAAAGATTACAATATATTTTAGGCTGACAATGGGTCTGCACCAAACATTTCTTGTAAGAAATATTTCATGAACTTCCTAGGAAATCTCATTTCATGTGTAAAACACATCATTGTCTTGAAGTCTACAGCACTCCACAAAAGTAATACATAATTTACTGATATAGAGCAATTTCAATTGGAAAAAGAAATAGTTCGTCATTTCTAAAGACCCTATAAGCATTTCCTAGGGCAAAACCAAATACAAATCCATCAGTGGGTAATGCCTTCTCCATACGTGTGCAACTTCTACAGCTGTTAATATTGATTTGTAGGAAAGGTTTAAGAGGTTGATATGCTATGGAAAGAGAACTGCAGCAAATGTTGCACTAAGTTTCCAAAGTGATTTATCACCTGCTGAAGCAACTCAGTTGCTTTGACCAGAAAGCACCATGAGATCTACATCAGTTTAACTCATTTGGTTTTACTGCCAGAATCGAGCATCGTGGATGCCTACAGGGATTGTAATAATTACCGCTTTCTGACCAAAAGCTCAAATTCAGCGCATTGCTGATACTAGTTCCTGCTATATTTCCAAGTCAGTATGCTTAGGTTGCTGAATGAGGCTGCTGGTCATTAGCTACGTGACACCAATTGCCACTGATTCTTTATGGTACTATGGGACTTCACCCTAGATCAGTAAAAATGAATACTGTACCAGCAGTTGCATGAGCCTGGTTTTGAAGCTGGCTACAACTAGTGGCACTCAGACGAGCACCACCTGTGAAAGAAATATGGAAAAGCTCCGGCGAGCAGGAAAGGGGACATGGCTCTCATACGCCCACCTTCGCATGGCGTGGTCAGACACGTCTGCCTTGGCACAGTACGTGAGCCGGAGATGCCTCTTCTGAGCATCTCCCCCAGTTGGTTTCCTATTGCTTATAGTATCCACATGTACATTCTAAAATTTCTTTATAAAAACACTATTACAGCGCAACACAATAATTTTGCAATTAGCTGGTAGCAGTAACATAAGAGTCGCTGCATCTTATATTTGCAGCCTACTGCTCTGCCCCTAAGCCTTACTTACCTTTGGGTAATCTAACACACATTCGGCAATCCTCATTAATTCACCAACACTCTTCTTCCCTCCAGGCCCATTCCCCAAACTACAGTCCCAGCCCATCTCACTGGAATTCCCTCACAGACACCTGGCAGCAGAGCTCCTCCTCGCCTCACTGCCTTCCTCTCACCACTCTTCCCTGACACTCATTTGATCCTCACAAAATCTCATCAGCGCCCACC
Organism: Gorsachius goisagi; assembly: GCA_018403395.1. NCBI lineage: Eukaryota > Metazoa > Chordata > Aves > Pelecaniformes > Ardeidae > Gorsachius > Gorsachius goisagi. The sequence continues at coordinate 137,965 of BOSO01000920.1, read as the reverse complement.
CAGCACCCTCACTCTTCCCAACCCACCCATAACACCCTCCTATTTTGGGTCGCCCTGGTGCCACGCTTGCTACCGACCCTGCTTAGGGCGGAAGGAATGTCCCGTCCCCCCCGCCCCAGTCTGCCGGCGGCCATCTGCTGCCTCCTCCCTCGCAGGGAGGCTCCAGCGCCCCGGGGCGCCCGGCCCCTCTCCTGCCCTCTCTGCCGCAGCACCTGTGTCACACCTGCAGCTTTGAAGTGAAATAAATGACAGGTAGCTGCTGTTGCAGTGATACGCACGCACACGCAAGCAGCCCACCTCCCCGCTGTGAGTTTCCCCCCAAACCTCCTCTCCCTCTCAGAGATGCCACAAAAGCCCCCCATCCTCAGGGACGCAGCGGAGCACCAGCAGACACCTGGCCACTTTCCCCTTCATTTCTTACCTGTTGATCGTTTCTTGGGGGACTTGAGGCTCCTCATGCGGCCCGGCGATGACATCCCGCTTTCACTCATGGAGTCATGGGCCGAGGAGGCACTGCCGGTGGCCTCGCTGTCCCGAATCATGCTCTCGTAGCCGCTGCTGCCCCCACTGTGGTAAAACAGAGCTGTCCTCCCCATGGCCGGCGGCAGCTCCCCACTCAGGACGCTGCTGTTGTCGCTGCCGTGCCCGCTGCTGTACCGCTGAGGCCGCCGGGGCGCCGTTATCTTGCTGTATGGAGATGGCAACACCGGGATTTGCGACTTCTCGTCGCTGAGGTTAATGCCGCTGTCGTTGCCGCTGTCGGAGTCGGTGGAGCCTCGAAAGTGGCCAACCTTGGCAGAGCCCCCCGACACCAGCTCGTTCACGCGGCTGTTGGCAGCCCTCATGGCTTGCTTCGTCCCCATGATGGTCCCTCGCCCGGGTTTGCCGCTGACGGACTGCACGGAGCGGGGGGCCGCCTTCCCGCCAGGGGCCACACCAGAGCCCTTCCCTGCAGGCTGTGCCAGGGACTTCACGGAGGAACTGAGAGACTTTGACCCACTGGCGGAGAGGCCCCGGGTTTTATTCCCGCTCGCTTGCACTTTCTGGTTAGCTGTAGGTTTTGCCTGGCTGGTTTTACTGGGCACAGGTGTGGTGAAGGGTGGTGGTAAACCAACAGCAGAAGCAACAGGGGGGACCCCCAGCCTGGGGACGGAGCGCCCTGCCCGGCTGTTGCTGGCGCTCCCATTCTCCCTCGCCATGCTTGCTTTGGATCCGACTGATGTCAGGCTGTCACACCTCTCCAGGGACATGTGGCTCCCGTAACGGTGCACAGCTTCGCTCTTCGATGCCTTCGCCTTTAAGCTGGATGTCATCTTGGGCAAAGAGTGGTCACCCTTCAGGTTCATTTTGCTGCTGGCACTTTCGCTGAAGTAAGACCCAGCTTTGAACCGCAAATCTGCTTCATCTTCAGCCTTTGGTGTGGCAGCTCTGGCAAAGTCCAGACTGGAGGCTTTTCCCCCACCATTACCCAGACCAACAGGTTTCTGCTCCAGGCTCGATTTGCGTACAGGAGGTGTTGGAGGTGTTGGCCCACCTGGCCTGGGCAACATGGTCGACTTCTGTGGTGCGCTCTTCTTTCCCAGTGACGATTTCAAGCTGCCAGTGGCTAAGGGAGCATCCGAATTCCCTCGGGTCATGACCTCCGACAAAGTACTGTTAGCATGCGACACTGGCATCACTCCCAGCGTGGTGGCTCCTCTCTTCAGCTGTGGCATCTTCATCACAACTTCTGACTTCTTTGCAGCTCCACTGGAGGATTTGCAGGCCACTTCGCAACCATCCACAACCCTCTGCGAACAGGCGAGCATAGTCTGCGACTTCGTTGGCCTGGGTGCTGCGCCAAAATACTGGGCAGCTTTTCCTGGCTGCTTCTCAGTACCAAATGCATAAGATTTTGGAGACAGCAGTGAGTCTGCAGGTTTTGCTTCCAACTGATAATCAGTGCGCAGCAGCCAGGGATCTTCAAATATACCATGTGGATTCTGTAGCTCTTTATAGCTGAGGACAGTATTATTGTGGATTGGAGACGAGGTAGTTTTTGTTTTCCTAGGAAGACTAGAATGTATTGTTTCTATCACAGGTGTATCGCGAGAATTACTAAATTTTATTTTTACGGGCTGATCAGTGACACAAAAAGCACTTTTTATCTGAGATGCTTTGGTAGTTTCAGAGGTTTGAGGGCTTTTGCTGATGCCTGAGGACAGCTTGCTGGAACTCAGGCTCTCACTCTCCAGTTCAGAGAAGCAAAATCCACTGTCGTTCAGAGCGCTTTTCAGGGGGACAGATAAATGGGATGAATCCAAGTTGAAGGGTTCCTCGGACTTATTACAGCTGTAAGATGACTGTGCGACAAAACTGTCACTAGACTGGGCTCCATCACTTTCAATTGTACAGATGCTGACTTCGCTAAGCCATGAACTGATGGAGGAACGCCTGCTGCTGGTAAAGGGATCCTTAGCAAAGGGCACAACAATATCAATATTTACACCAGTAGAAGTCTCCTGTGAGGTATAAGCATCAAACTCATCATTTATGCTGCTGATAATACTGACTGGCCTCGAACCCGATGCAAGGGCCTGAAGGGAGCAGTCACTGTTAAAGCTAATGATACTGGAAGGTCTTCCATTATCCATAATCCCGCTAATGGACAGTTCTTCCACCACAGTGAAAACAAGCTCATCCTCTCCATTCAGTTCAACAGGCTGCTGCAAAGTCACCGTGGTGGTTAGTATATCCCGATCAAAACATTTCCCTCTGAATGCTGACCTGAAGCTGTGTACCTCTATCGCACCTGACTGATTCTGGGCATTGCTACCAACCAGGAACGTGCTTCCTACAGGGTTTTGCTCAGGTTTGTTTCCCATCTGCTTGCTCATTCCCACAGGAGGAGTCCGAACTGCATTGCTACTGTCAAGCTCCAAATTCTCAGCTTTGGAGCTTGGTATGTGTTCTTTCTGCTGTGGAGGTGGAGGTGCTGGGCTTGGCAAGGGTCTCTTCATGTACAAGGACTTTTCCTTAACAATACATTCAGCTGTGGCCTTATTCTGCTCCAGATTCCTTGAAGGGCTACACCTTGAGGACTGCAGGGAATCAGTGATCGTCTCTCTTTCCCCCTCCAGTATCGAGTCTATTATTTTGTTGTCAGCTCTGCTCTGTGGCTTGGGAAGCTCTGTTTTCAAGTGAGGTGTGTTCTTTTCATGACAATTGCCATTGCCACCCCTTGGTGCAACAGCTTGGAAAGGAAGGTTATGTCCTTTTTTGGGAGATACAGTTTCTTGTGGAACTGGTTTCTTGAATCCTCCAGAAGGAGAAGATATTTTTTCCTTTATCAGCTTAGACTGTGCATTTTCTGTACCTCCAGGGACTGGACTACAATTGGACACAACAGGGATTTCTCCACAAGCAAATTTGATTGGTTCCTCACTTCCATCAATGCACTCTAACCTTTCTTGCAGTTCAGCGAAAGTATTGCATTTAAAATGGTCTTTGTCAGAGCTCCTACCAATGGCAGAATTGTCTTTACTTCTCTTTTTGTTTAGGGATGGGATTATGGGAACAAACTCTGGAGGACCTTCATTATCTGTCAATTCCCTGTCAGACAAAGCTGCACCATTGGGACCAACGTAGATGACGGTATCACAAGACTGTTCGCTGCTGGAGGAATAATCAGGATCACTAGATATGCTCAGGACAGGAAGATCAGGGTCAAGGGCAACAGTTCGTGGGTGAAACGGTCGCAAATGGGGCGGTCTTCGGACATGTCCCTCTTCACATGAACTCTCTCCTCCAGATGAGCTGGATGCATACTGCAAATGATCAATAAGGCAAAAGTTATTAATATAAATTGATAAATACATATATATGTACATATAATTGATTAAAAGGTCAGCTTTGCTATATACTCTGCCTTGTGTATACTATCACAACTACACCTAGTGGAAAAGCGTTAGAGTGAATTAAAATAACAAGGTCATGCTACATAGATTTTACTCTATTAGAGTAATGTAACAATCACACCTTTTCAGATAATTTCCATTAAATATTATGCATTGTCTTTCTCCTCAACAGTTTTCTGTTCTTTCCTTATTCATTTTTAATTAATACAAATAGCAGCTTTTGAGATAGTTCCACATATAAGCAAAGAAAGAATACGTATTTGGAACAAAAAGAAGGGAATTTCAGGATTAAGGATTGGGGGCGGGATGACGGCTGAGTGCCAAGTCATTTGTCAGTTCCTCTCCTGAGCTTTTATGCATTTTGTATTAGTTCTTACCGCCAAGAAATCCCATGTTCCCCCACTGAGAGGTTAGGAAAACTCATTTTCAAATGAATTAATTTCTGCTTGTTTGTGAACCAACCTTGGATTTCTTCTTTCTCATTCGATGGATTCGCGATGCAAGCTGAATGGTGGTGAGAGTTTCTGCATAATTGGCTGGGGAGTCAGAAATATGCGCAATCATAGTAGTTCTGCAGTTGATGTTCCCAAGTGATTCCCGCAACAACATTGTCAACTTGTTGTCCCTGTGTAACAAATGACAACACTAGGATGGTTTAAAGAACTCACAATCTTTTTTTGCAGATTTGTAGACCACAAGCTGTGCTTTCACTCTCATAGGATATAGGCATGTATGGTACATGTAGATAAGAAATATGCTCCTATTATTTGACCACACTTAAAATGTGTATAAACGTACTGCATTGGGTTTGCATGGCAAGGTTCTGGTAGCAGGGGGGCTGCAGGGGTGGCTTCTGTGAGAAGCTGCCAGAAGCTTGCCCTATGTCTGATAGAGCCAATGCCAGACGGCTCGAAGACAGACCCACTGCTAGCCAAGGCTGAACCCATCAGCAACAGTGGTAGCACCTCTGGGATAGCATAGTAAAGAAGAAGGGAAAAAAACCCTGCACAACTGCAGCCAGAGAGGAGTGAGGGTATGTGAGAGGAGCAGCCCTGCAGCCCCCCAGGCCAGGGCAGCAGGAGCTCCAGGCACCGGAGCAGAGATTCCCCACAGCCCCTGGTGCAGCCCATGGTGGGGCAGGCTGTGCCCCTGCAGCCCAGGAAGGACCCCACGGGGGAGCAGATCTCCACCTGCAGCCTGGGGAGGACCCAATGCTGGAGCAGGGGGATGCCCAAAGGAGGCTGCGACCCTGTGGGAAGACCGCGCTGGAGCAGGCTCCTGGCAGGACCTGTGGCCCTGTGGGGAGAGGAGCCCAGGCTGGAGCAGGTTTGCTGGCAGGGCTGGTGACCCCACAGGGGACCCATGCTGGAGCAGTCTGCTCCTGAGGGACTGCACCCCATGGGAGGGACCCACGCTGAAGCAGAGGAAGAGTGTGAGGAGTCCTCCCCTGAGCAGGATTTGGTTTTGCATCTCATTATCCTACTCTGATTTGATTGGGAATAAATTAATTTACCCAAGTCGAGTCTGTTTTGCCCATGACGGTAACTGCTGAGTGATCCCTCCCTGTCCTGATCTCAACCCAGGAGCCCTTCATTATATTTTCTCTCTCCCATCCAGCTGAGGAGGGCAGTGATAGAGCGGCTTTGGTGGGCACCTGGCGCCCAGCCAGGATATACCCATCACATGTACACATACAAAGATACCAATATTTTAATAATTTATCTACCTATTTGCAGTATGATAAGTAATTTTATGTGTTACTTAGACAACTGTAAAATGATTGATAACTAGTTTAGTTATCTTGGGTCTAGCTCATATTACCCAAAAAGCTCATGAGTGCTGTATTTTTTGCTGAGCACACTTAGTACCTGGATAGCTAAGCTCTGTGCAAAGAATTTTGATAAGAATTAAAAAATAAGTCAAGAGAAATGGTAAGAAATCTCTAAACAAATATAACAATGTTAGATATCAGAAATATATTATCAGTGTCACCCCAACTAATCTAGTTTCCATTCTGCCTGCTGTGCCCTGCTCTGACATAGCAAATGGGAAGCAGAATTTCTCTCTGAAGGCTTTCCTGGTGATGCGAGTCCTCCGCCATGGACAGCAAATCTGACAAGACAGGTGACATTTTGTTCTCTGCTGGTCTCCAAGACGTCTCTCCCCAGGGCTCCCTGGAGCCTGCTTCCTATCGCCCCTCTGAGCTGGCCCAACATGTGGGAACTACCGTCATGTCTGCTCACTAAACCATGGTAGGTGACAAAGTTGAGGATCTGCCCCCTTCCCTATTCTAACCCATCCATCCTCTACTCCATCCACAAACCTAGCAACTAGCCTGAGGAAATTATCTTTCTGCCTAATACAGAAAGAAAGAACACCTGTTTGAGATGCAGCACTAGATAACCATGTGAAACGACATGATTGATAACAACAGCACAAACTTATAAGGCATGAAGACAAGCAGCAATTAAATCCAAGGGCTGAAGCCCGAGTTCTGGTAAGGGTGTTTACAATGTGGCTGTTGTCTTTAAGCTGGGCTCCCCACAGGTGTGTTTGACATAGGATTATTGTCAAGTACACTCCACAAAGGAGCACACCCACACGTTCGCTTCTGTTAAACAAATGTGCAACACAGTGGTCGTCTTTTTTTTTTTTTTTTTAGTTGAAAAGATGTATCATCCAAAAAGGCCTACAGAAATAACAACCTTTGATGACCATACTTGATAAACTCTCCAGTATTTTCTGAAATTTCAATACATTTTTTAGATTTGGGAAAAGGAGAGAAAATCCTATGAAATTTTGATGAAATTATTCACTGATGTCCAGCTGGCTGAAATCAGTCTAAATTCCAAACCCAGGAAACAAAGAGGAGAGAGAAGGAAAGAAAATATTTTGGCCATTTTACCCAGCTTTTTTCAACAATCAAACCCTTCCCAACACTTCACCCAACTTAAGCATATGCCAATACGTATATAACTCTTGGCCGTGTAATTGCACGTTACTATGTAATACTTAAAAAGTTGTGCGTGTGTATATATATGCATAGACAGGTAGATGAATAGATATATGTATCTGTAATAAGAGAAATGGCCTTAAAAGAAGACAGACCCCCTCTGACAGAACTTCCTTTAACTTCCTCTTAGGTAGAGACTAAATTGTTGATGCAATTCATTACTAAGGTAACACCAGCCACAAATTTAAGATAATGCAGACAATAATTCACTTACTTATATGGCACATGCTTAGCACCATTAATTAAGGCCAAAATTACGTTGCCCAGGGCAGAAAGAGACAGACACAGAGAGCCTCCTCCATCTCGGCTCTTGCTCAGCACTTTTTCACAGCTCCCTAGATCAATGAGATGCAAACGGCTGCGTCCTCCAGACACTAAAAAAAAAAGGGGAAAAACAGTTGTACATCACGTTCTTGCATGGAATCAAGCCAAACCTGGTATTCAAAATGTATTCAAATGAGGAAAATAATGAATACAGCATGGGATAATGACCAAATTAAATATTAATAGTAAGGAAACCAGATATTAGCCACAGCTACCAAAGTTAAAGCTGACTCGCCTGGCTTGAGGGTTCACTTCATATCTTTCTTTTAAAGTTTATTGTAAATTATTGCTTAAACTAATGCCAAACCACGTGGTTTAAAAATAAACAATATGGTAAGAAGATTCGTACTTCCTCCTTTGCCACTCTTCTCCATGCGATACTGGTATATGTGAAGAGTAAAGAGCATATGTGAATTCCTCCTATCTTCTTCCTCGCATTCAGGTTTGCTGGTACTTCTGGCAGCAATTGCAGCATCAAGGAAAAAAGCAGCTTTCTCTGCTGTCGGGGCCCTTAGCTCACTTTGGTTTTGAAGCTTGAATATAAACAAGAAAATGACTAATTAGCACAGGGGCATTTTTTTCCATATTATTTTTTGCTGAACTGGCTAAATCTCCAGGACAGTAAAGAAACAAATACGTACACCATGGGAGAAGGGCTTATAAATTAAAAGCAATACATTTTTTTTACTGTCTTAAAATTTGTCATAATTGTTGTCAGATAAAAGGAAATAAAAAGCAGAAGAAAGTCAGTCTCAGAAAAATCTATGCTGTGATATCCATTATACCTGGGTTCCACATATTGGATCTTCTCTCAGATAAACCCCGGGAGACTGGCCATCCTGAAGGCTGCCAGTGGCTACTTCAGCTAACAAATCCTTAAGGTTTTCATCTTTGCCACTGATCTCCACGGCAGATACTCTAATAGAGAAACGAGTCCCAGTTTTTTCTTTACGTTCATTGATTAATTTGAAGAGCCAAGAAATTGCACAGGGGATGATACCAAGGCTTTGCGTGGAGTTATCTTTCCCAATCATGGTAAAAGATTTTCCTAGGATGAAAAGACAAACGTGAACCTAATTCACCTTTCTTGTACAACAGTCTCTCTTCATATCACCACTGTACATTACGTGCAATGCCATGTGCTGCACAGATAATGGGAAAGAACAGATGCAAAAATGCAAAGTATTTAATTATTAATCCATTACTATTTATTCAACTAGTTTGGCAATTTTTTGTAACACAGACCCACAGCAAATTAACATTAAAAACATCTCTGAGCTTTTGATTGTCATCACAATGCATCTGTATAAACTTGGTCCTGAATAAACTAATCTGATGTTAGGTTTTACCTTTTCAAATTAAAACTTACAATCCCAGTGTAGAAATAAACCATGATAAGTTTGCAAAGCTAATTAAAAAGAAATTCTAATCTATTCATATACTCCAGGTTTATTGTTCCAGGAGCTGACAGCATGTAATTACCAGACTGACATAGTAATTAACTGTAACAAATTTGGGAGCTCACCAAGCTTGACATGACCAAAGCAAAATATGCAACCATCTGCACCATTCACAACAGACTGGATTACTTCTGCTACTGTTCCAGAGCATACCTCAGCCTGAAAGAAAGATTGGAGACAAATAAGTGAAACAGCATATACTGCTATGGTTTTTACTGTTCTTCTGTAATGAAATGAATGACTCAATATTTTTGAGGCGCAATATTCTCCCCGTTTTTATGGCATCAGTCCTATTATTTTAGTAACTATGCTATCTTAAAAAATAATAAAATATGCTACTAGAGCCTAAAATAGTTCTCAATTCTATTAAACCAATTCTCTTGGAATATTGATTCTATGACTAATGTAGCAAACTGAATGCTATCCAACCAGGCTTCCTGCTGGTATAATAGCTTAGCCAAGGCTATTCAGCAATAGTAGCAACTCCACTGAAATTAAGCTACTCAAGAGTGCTCACAGGAATTAAAAAGACATTTATATTGGAGAAAATGCATTAAGATCCCTGAATAAGATTTCATAGTGTCACATTTACCTCTTCAAGGGGAAACATCATCATCAATAAAGAGAACTTGCTAAAATATTTGAGTGTGCTAAAACCAGTTTATCCATGTCAGTGAAGGTTTCAAATATACAATAAGATGATCTATTAAGTACAGCAACTGGGGGCAAGGGGGAGGGCTGGCGTAAATATGTAACTACAGTGAAATGATAAGGCTCTGTTTGCAGGTACAGGGCAGCAAGCTTGCCTCCAGCAACAACGCCTGCATGCAAGTGGCTGCGCTGGCCAACATCACCCAGAAACACCACAAACAGGCCACCCAGCAGCCCACCACAAGGACCTGAAAGAGCCTAGCCCAAACCAGGGGTCAACAACCCAAGGGACTGGTGCCAAAAACAGTAGAGAAGCAGGTTGTGACCGGCCACCTTGCAGCAGGGCTGGCAACACAAGTCAGAAAAAGCCACTTCCAGTTCTGGACTAATGTTGATATCACTGTTGCGTATTTCTGCACAAAGATGCCATCTGAGCTTATGCAGAATCTTAAATCCAGTCTCCTGGCCTGGTACCACTGCTTTAGTCACTGATCTCTGTGGGAGGTTATTCTCCATCTTTAGGGCTTGGTTAGAACTTCGATCTAATAGATATTTTCCTATCTGTAGTTTGGGACCCAAAAAATTAAACAAAATCCTAGGAGAAGATCTGAGGGTGGGATTCTGAACTAGATCTTGTCATGTTTTCTCAACATTAATATACCATTTTCACCTTGGATGCTTTGTGTTTTATTTTCCTTTTATCAAACTCTAATTCTTTTTCAGGCAGTGCAAACTTGAAGTGATTCTTCATACTCTGCTTAATTTTTTCTTACTTTTTAAAGTAGTTCTAGGATTTTTTTTCTGAACCAAGGGTTTTTCCCCAGAAAGGTGTCCAATCTCACCAAATATAGTGCAGCCCACAATCCTCTCAAATACCAGCCATCCCATCTGTATATCAGGTTTCAGGTCTGGGGCTACTACTGTACAAATACACCCTTTTGCAGGGCAAGAGAAAGGCATGCACCATCAGCACCACCATCAAGATAAAATAATCAGCCAAAACCACAGTATAAGCAAACTGGAAAAGGCAAGGAGGATATAAAAGCTCCCTAACTGTTTCAGTATAGCAATCCCACGGGGTTAGCTGTATCTCTTCTCTTAACAACAGCATTTAGTTTGACGTTAAGCAAATGTTCATTTCCCATTGAAAGCAGTGGGGAAGGACTTTATTTCAGTGACATCAAATGGGTTAAAACCTAACTGGATGGAAAAGTGAATTTCAAATTGGCTGTGTGTCTTTCTCTAACAAGAGAAAATGCAGGAAGATAATTCAGTTGGCAAATCCATTTCCCCAGCTATTACTCCTTAATTTTACATCTAACTAAACTGAAAATGTAAGAATTTACCACTTGTCTATTAATTACCATGTTTTTTCCACGCATTAAGGCAACTCATTCAAATAAAATTCCCCAGAAACAGAAAGAACTCTTAAGGCAATCAAATGCAGTGGCCATGAGAGGACTCGGGAGGTTTATGCGAGTGACTCCAGTACCTGTGAAGCATCCTGGGGGAAAACTGCATCAAAGGCAAACATCTTTGGAACAGCAACAACGCCTCTCCTGTGACCTGCATTGGAAGGCCCACTTGCCGCTGGATCATAAAACGTGATTTGCTTTTTTCGCGGGTCTACCTTTAGGAAGGACATGGATTCGGATGTTTCATGTGTTCCTTGAGAAGGACATATCCTTACCATCACTTTCACCTGCAAGAATTCAGAAGAAAGCGACAACCTGAGTTTCCCAGCTACAGATAAGCGCATGCAAAGCGTTCCTCCCAAACCCACTCCACCTCCCATGACACGTTCATTTGTAATATTTAGGTGTGTCAGAACAAGCGTGGGACAAAACCAGAGCCAGATTTTCCAGCCCGGTTTCCACCCTGGGGTCTTTAATGAACTATCTTTTAAAGGTGCACTTCGTCCCTTCAGTTGACTCTGTTCCAGTTTTACCATTTCAATTTATAAATGGCTGATCTGCAGGTATAATCCTCTGTAGGTGTAATACCATGCCTAAAGAAAAGGGAACTCTAGTCTCCTACCTTCAAGTACTTCATGTGACCGAAAGCACAAACCAGTCTGAATAATATAAGGCTCAAACAGCTAGTGCATTCAAATGGAACTTAATCTAGAAACTCTCAATCCCTGGTTCACATTCTTCTAATAAAAAGGTGCTTCTCTTATAGCCTTCCTAGGCAGGCGCCTTTATGCTGTCATTGCTAGGCTCTTCGGTGGTTAGTTGCAGATTTAATGGGAAAGAAGGGAAGAAAAAAAAGCATCTAAAGGTCGAAAAGCTTGAAAAGAAATGACTCACAAAGTACATTTCTATTGCAGCACTGCAAATGCCAATTTCCTACACATGGCATTTCAAGACAGCATTTTTAAAGAGCTCAGACATGTTGGCTCTGATTTCCAAAGCAGCTTATGGGAGCCAAGTGACTGGGTCTCAGTGAAGTTCAGCAAAGGCTGCACACCTGCTTCTTTTAAGCTTCCCAGAAATCATACTCTTACTTTGAAAAACTGTGAAATATTGCCTCACACCCACTTACAACCATTTATCCTTATGAAATGCTCCCAGGTCAGAACCAGTGTGTTTTATACACCTTGCACTCAAGTAAATGGCTATTACAGGCGCAGCGAATCGCTTTGCTGATCTTAAATTCTGCACTGCCCAGCAGACCAAACTTAAGAGAAAAGCAATGCTCAGCCAGAGTGACTTTCTATGGCCAAGATTAAATGTTTCAATAGCAAGCTGAACAACAGCATAATCTCCTTATCCAACTACCAGACAACTTTCACAGCACCAGTGTTAACCACCTAGTTTCACTGGGTGAAGAGCCTCTGTGGTTGTAACGCACCACGGCCAGCAAACTGGAACAATTTACAGCCGTACACTCCAGAGCACCCATTGGGAGCTTCATCTTCAGCAGTGACCTTCGGCACTGACCCCCAAAACACACACTCCTTTTACAGCACTTGCACCTGATTTGGAACAGGGGGTGACAGATAGCAACACCTCTGCTGTAAATCACCAGGTGAACCGTCCAAACAGAGAGCACACAGACACTTGCTGATCTGAGTCCAGCCCACCTCTAGCCCAGAGCTGGATGTTGCATGGGGAAGCCGGGTTGGAAAGCACCCATCTCTGATAAAGAATGGTCCTCCTTCTCAGTAACTTTTTGTTGCTAAATTTAACCTTAGATCTGCCAGAACAATTTGACTCCTATTTACTATGTTCTGAGAACATTATCTCATTAAAATGGTGTGCACTTACTACACTGACACATTCTTTGTGTCTTTAGCAAAAAAAAATGCACTTTGCAGTCAGCACTTCCCCGTCACTCCTGAATCCAGAGAAATAACAGCAAATAAAGACCCAAAGCTGAAAAACTACTTCAGCAAAGCACAACATGGGAAATGCAGACAATGAACAGAGACCAGAGGAGGCTGAGCCACCCTCTAGGTCTGCCCTTCATACCAGACAAGATGTCAAGGTGCACTGGGTGCACACACACCTGCACCCAGTGGGTGCAAGAGAAATGTAGTGTCCAAGCCAGGGTGATCCACAGCAGCCGGATGGGTGCAGCAGTAAGCACCACGCTGAACTGTCCCTACCTTTATCAGCTGGGAAGAGTGGGTAACGTGAAGATTTCATTTAGGTCCTAAACTGTTTCATTTTCCAGCTCCTACTTTTTATGGGGGCTAAGCTGCAGACAGGGATCCCCGCACAGTTACTCAAGCATCCTCACAAAAAAATATTTTCCAGAAAGCGGCTATAAGAGCTTTTTCCCAACACTTTTTCCAAATAAAGAGGTTAAGAAACAACCAACCCCTCCAATATAAACACTGCAGGAGACTCCACCAAAAGGTAGCAGCAAATTCTTCCACCCATTGACTCAAGCAGTCCCCCAATTTCAACACTTTCTTTTCTTTCCCCTTTCATAGTGATATGAATATGAAAATACAGTCCCAGAAAATAAGCGAACCTTACAATAAATGAAGCAGCTGCTTCAAAAGCAGAGTGCATCAGAGGTGACACACTCAAGGCTGTTTCCCCATAAAAGCTCCATGAAGCCAGCTTTGTGTATTAGTCTGCTAGCTCAACCTTGACATGCTACCAAGGTGCTCAGAAAAATAACCTCCCTCAGGAAAAAAAACCCAAACACCTAAATATATATGTAAATACAAATGCTCATTTCAGGGTCACTTGATTAAAATGAAATTTAAAATATATGCTGTTTTCAAAGCACTTCTCTAAACAGTCCTTTCTGTTCTCTCTTCCACCTATTATTAGATTAGAGCAGCCAGAGCTTGGATAAGAGGAAAATTGGTTTGCTCCTGACCAAAACAGCAAGTTACCTCCATCAAAGCGTTGCTCACCCTAACACAAAGATGGCTTCATCCCCAGAAAAACCTTGTGTGTCAAATCAGCTTTTTGGGACCACCTCTCTGAAGCAGACAGAATAGCTTCCCATAATGGAACAGATCCCAAACTTAACAGGCTCAAGGGTCACCTTCATTTTCATATGTGGAAGTGAGCTTTCAAGACAAATGGGAGGGGGAAGAGAAAAGCAGCTCAAGGGAGTTCCTCTTGTAGCGTTTTGTGTATAAAAGCTGATTTGCAGAGTAGGAAAACACTGATTTCAAATTTAGTTTCTCTGCCCACTAAACCTATCTGTAAATTATGCCTACCAGAAATGTTATGATGTGTCACACTTATTCATGATGCTGAGCCAGACTCTGACTTCACGCAGAAATGAAGCGGAAATGCTCATGAAAGTACCAACAAGCACAAAGATTACTCAAACATATCCCTTCGCAGCAGCAAAAACTCATTGCAGGCAGATCCCGGGTGCATGCACATGCTTCTAAGCATGTAAAAGAAAGGTTTGGTGTTATAGTATTTATTCTTCTTACACTTCTTGCCCTCCTGTGCTTCAGGACCAATCTTAAGTGACAGGTTTATATTCTCAGCTCTGAAGTTCACCCCAGTATTCTTCTGGGATGAGTACTGCAGAAAAAGCAGCCTACTGTAGAACCAGCATGGCTCCTGCCTTAAGGATCAACTTAACTGCATCTTCTCCTGGGTCTCTTTATCTAGTTCTCACATAAAAGGCATGCTCACCTGTAGGGATAGCAACGTGTAGTGCAGGAAATCATCCAGGTACAAGGGCTTGCAGTGAGGGAGGATTCGAGAGAACATAGGAACCTGCAAACTTTAAAGTAACTTTGGCCCATAACTGGGGAGCGTAGCAACAATACCTGCACTGCACTCTAATGCTTTTATTTGCTTCTGAAGATGAATTACAAGAACTAAGTGCAATAACATTAATTTCAGGCCCACTCAGGACCACACCCCCCATGGGCAGTTATTCAACAATATGGCCAGCTTTTGGGGGGGCAGTTCCAACTGCAGCAGTACCAGCTACTGGCAACACTTGCGCAAAGCAAAGAAAAGAGAAGATAAGGAATTTAGAGGAGAATGAAGGAAGAAATGGAAGAGTAAGACAGGTCTGAAAGAATAGGAGCAGGACCGAGGAGGGGGGATGGGGGGCAGGGGGGAGAGCTGAAAGGGATGGCAAGGGAAGGAGGAGGAAGAGAAAGAACACAAAAAAAGAAAGACAATACAAATATGGCAATTCCAGAGAAGTCAGCTCTGCTCTGCCCTGACCGCTTTTAAACTCTTTAAGGAAAGCCAAGATGGCACATCCTTCCTGTGATGGGGGTCACCCTTCCAGCTAGAACTGGGGATTTTTAGCAGCTTCTGGGTTTTTTTTTCCCTCTTTTGTGTATTTCTTCATCAATGTCACAGAAAGATGCAGAATAAGACAAAGAATTACAAGTGGAAGTTGGGCATTATCAAGGATACAAGGATTTGTAAATAGACATTCAGACAGACATTGAATATTGGATAGCAGCTCCATTTTAATGAGGATGCTGATTGACAAAGAGAGTAGCTTTGTATTTTAGCTCAATTTCTGCAAATAAAAATAAAAGAAACACAAATATCACAATACTTGCACATTATTAACATTTTTCTCAGTGCCTGAAGACAGGCTAAGTCATGCAAACCACTGAAGTATTTCATTAATTAACTGACTCTAATCTGGTGGGGTTTGTACGCTGGGGGTTAACACTCAGCTGTTGAACTTCCCAAATTCACGCTTCTGCAGGAACCAGAAGGTCAGCAAAATTGCTAAAGGAAACCCTATTAAAATCAAAAGTGTTTGGGAAAAGAAGATGGCAAATACATCCTGAGTATGCCATTAAAAGATAAAGAATTTTAAACGTAAATAAACACACATGTAATTTGGAAAAGCCCAAGAAATGGGTGGCATAAAGTCAGAGGCCCATCCACCCAGGACAACAATGTGTGTAATTTTAACCTTCACTGGCAAGGATGGGAGAGAGATTCAAAGCAATCAAGAAGGTTTGGGTTTTTTTTTTTTTTCTTTTTTTTTAAATTTATCTGTCTGTCATCCTACAGTGGAAGTCAGGGGAAAGAAAGGCTATAAAAGCAAACATCTGCAAGCTAGAATTCATTTGGTCCAGCTACATAAGGGCAAGCCCAGTGGATGGATGCTGTTTCAGAAAAACAAGTCATACGGCAGTTTTATGCACGCATGAAGAATTTTAAGGGAGACAAACTGGCAGAGGGCAGATTTCTGCATATAATGGGGCAGGGGGGGAAGTCCCCTGTGTGGAGGACCAAGGCTATGTGGAGGACTATGGGGCTAAACCCCATACGGTTTTAGAAACATTTGATGAGACCACTAGGGAACCACAGAACCATATAGTACACTCAAATATCAGTAATTTGTTGGAGCCCTGAGCCAAAACTCTAGACCTTGACATCTTGGACCCTTATGAAAGTCAAATATAGATGCATCTTCAACAATTCTGACCTAAAGAATGAAACATCTCAGAAACTGAGGGATGTACATCCTGGCTGGTACCTGCCCTTCCTCCCCTTACAGTCCTCCTCCTCCATTGCTACTGCCTAGCCCATTTCACACCTAAGGGTCACAAGGAGAGACCTTCTACCCCATCACCATGTGGCAGTAACTGTTCCCATGCTGTCACCTCCTCCAGGAGTGCCACCCCACGTGGCCCCTTTGTGCGGGCTTGTGATTTCCAGACCTCCCCCTGCATGCTGAACCAGCTGGAGTTGAGGAGAACAGGACAAGGGAGTCACAGCAACCAAAATAATGGGCTAGCCACGGGACTGGTCAAGATAGTGCAAAACATCAAGCGTATGTCAGTGTCAAGAAAGCAGGCTTGGAAAAAGTAAAAGACAGACCAAAAAGCCGTGAAATCCAAATTTCGAAGCAACTCTCTGACATGAATGTGAGACTGATGGCCAGAGGCAAGCTAGCAGTTTTGTCTAATACAGCCCATATATTTTGGATATGCTGAAGTGAATGGAGCTACAGCAAAGCCACACATCAATGAGCACAAAACTCCTCCAAGACCAGTGATGCATATGTCGTCCCAGAAGAAATCATGTCCAGGGCTGAATTTGTAGAGAAAAGAGCCAGTGGTAACAGAAAGAATGACACAGTCCTACACAATTTTAGACAGAAACCGCCAGGAGACTGAGACAGTCAGGCTCACACTGATCATTACCCCATAATCAAGAGAGACGGAATGGCTATCAACTCTGAGACCAGGCGAAAGGGAAGGACAGTCTCACACTTAAAGAACCAGATGATTCGGATGCTTTTCCTAAAACTAGCATGGACCTCTACTACATGTTTTAGACAGTGAACACAAAAACTTTTTTATATATTTTTATATATATATATATATATATATATATATATATATATAAAATTTCCCTCCCCCCTTTCTGGATAGAAAGATGCAAGGAAGTCAAAGCAAAACACACAGAGAACATCCTCAAGATTTCGCACCCCCCTTCCCCAAGCTGGGGGGTGCTGGGGCAGGCTGGCGGTTAAAAAAAAAAATAAAAAACACGAAAAAAAACCAAGAAAAAAAGCTGGGGTGGGGGGAACAGAGGGTGGATCCAAACAGGTTGCAGGGATCTGACAGGTTAGGAAGGAAAAAAGCCGGATCGTCTCGGGTCAGGCTCAATTCTCAGCCGAGAGGGTTTGATCCAGCCCGGGGAGGGGGGCGAGGGGGGGAGGAACGCGATGTTGTGTTTCCTCCTGGCTCCCTCTCTCTTTAAAAGCGCTTAAATTAAAGATTAGGTAGGGAAGGGTATTTATTTTCTTTTTATTCCCTGTATAAACACCTTCAAGGCAAGAGGGGGGGTGAAGAATTGATGATAATCCCAAAGGCTGGGACAAATATAAATCTGATATAAAACTCTTCTTTTTTATCCCCTTTTTTGCGTGATTTTTTTTTTTTGGTCCCTTTTTAGGTGCAATGCGTCAAGGCAGAATAAAACCCAAGTGTATTTAATCTTTTCCTGCTCTATTTCAAGCTTTGCTTGTGCAAGAATTCTGCTCAGGCTTGGCCACAGCCTCCAGCCCCCCTGGTTGTATTAATTCAGCAATGAGCTGAACCAGGGATGTTCGCATTTATTTTTCTCTCTCTCACAAAAAAAAAAAAAAAAAAAAAAGGCACGCAAAGTTTGGGAAAAGAAGTCGGCTTTGGCTTTTATTTATCCAAAGCACATTTTGAACAAAGCCTGGGAAAGCTTCCCTTGGATTCCTCTGCAAGAATATGAGATTTAGTGGAATAGTTCCTTCACTAAATTGGTACTCCAGTGGGAAAATTGGGTGGTGATCTCAGATTTTCTCATACCACGGGCTCTAATTTCCCTGAGGGCTCAAAAGCTAAAATTCCCCCCTAAAAAGAAAAAAAAATAAAAATAAAAAAAATGGAAAAGCAACTTTTCTTCCCCAATCTAGGTAGGGTTTTTCCTGCGCGGGTGCATCGTGGTTTAGAGGCACTGGCGGGGGCTGGAGCCGATTTTCCTCCATAAATCTCCTACCTTGGCCATTTCTCTTTGTATGGAAGATGCCTGGAGGTGGGAAGGAACATAAATGAGCTTTTCCTCCCTAAAATGGGGTGTCGAGGGGGGATTTCTAAACCTTTCAGCCAGCAGTGAGGAGGGGAAAGGGGGAAAAATAAGGTAAAAAGGGGCGAAATCGAGAAAGGAAAAGAAAACCACTCATGTGCCGCAGATTTGCGGTGAATTATTTCCATCTATCCGCTAACTGAAATAAGGGATTTGCCTTTTTTTTTTTTTTTTGCGTTCTCACACAGCCCATATATATATATATATATTTTTAATTTTTTTTCTTCCGGGACATGTGGATAATAAAAAGGGATTTTATCAGAAAATTCCGCGGCTGGTGAATTTGATTTTAAGTGAGATTTCCTTGGCCTGAAGCTTGACTTTGAGCCGCGTTAGATGGACACAGACGGGCTCTCGAGGTATCCGGCCACGGTATTTTTCAAGGGCAACAGTTACCTTCCCACATTTGGGGCAGAAATCCCTCTTTTTGAGAGTTTGCTTTGAATATCCACAAGTCAAAGTAGCTTTTCACCAATCGCGATCTATTGACGACCTCAACATCCCCGGCTGCGAACGCGCATTCACCTGCAAAACCCTGTCCAGCCCTAAATGTCCGTGTTTTATTTTTTTCAAGGGGAGCATGGCAATGAAGAAAATGGCTCATTTAAAGGAGAAAGAGTAGAAAACTGCCTTAAAAACCGGCAGCGAAAGTGTTGGAGATAAGGTAATGAGAAACAACTTGAGTGTTTGCAAAGCAAAAGAGCGCTGGACACCGCAAGGATAATATATATATATATTTTTTATTATTATTTTCCCATGGATTTGGAGATTAATCCGCTTCCTTTCCAGTAGGAATAAAAATAAAGACATTTTTTATCTTTAAATAATTGAATTTCTCTCTTCAAGGTGGCAGAGGAAGGGAAGGGGAACCAGGCAAACCCATACTTGTCTGCAGAAGAAGAAAATTCAGCTTCTTTCTTCCCGGAGCCCGCTGGTAGACGGCGAGGGAACCGCTCCCTGCAGAAATATCCATATAAAATCTTTTCCGGAGCAATCTGTAAGCCTAGAGACGGCAGGAGGAGGAATTTATAAAGCAATATGATTTGATATTGGTCAATTTTCCCCCTAATGTCCCTAATTTTACACCAAAAAACAAAAAAAATCATCCTGAAAATGCAATGCTGCGGGAGCGATGCGGACTCTTCCAGGCTTTTTCTGGAAATGCAGGAGCAGAGGAATATTGCACTTTAAAAAGAGCTTGGGAAAGAAAAAGGCTATTAAAAAAAAAACAAACCAACCAAGCAAAAAAACCCAACCCACATAAGCCAACGAACGGGTCTCTCATCTGCTCTTATTTCTAATTTCCCCTCTTCCTATTTTTTATTTACGGGTACCACTCTCCTAAGCGGTTCCACATTTTGGCAAGTGTAAACCCCCCTGAGCTGGTCTGGGCTCAGTAACCCGCTCGCCATGGCCGGGAGAGCCGCCCCCACAAGCTGCAAAAGGGAAAGGAATGGTAAAATGGTAAAAAAAAAAAAAAAAAAAAAAAAAAAAAAAGAGGTTTTTTGGGAAATGAAATGCTGAATTTCGGAACTGAGGGTTGTTTTGCACATCCACCCCCCTCCCTCCTTCCCAGCCACGGACCCTTCCCCAGAAAAACACCGGCTTAGATGGGATTTTCCGGCTGCTACCTCTAAAAAAAATCCCACTTTTTTTCCCCTGTGGTTTTTTCGCTTTCTCTCCTTTCCCCTTCTTTTTATCTTGGTTTATATATATATATATATATATATAATTTTTCTCCTTTCGCCTCTTTTTATCTTGGCTTTTTCCCCTTTTTCTCTTTTCCCCCTCTTTTTCTCTTTTTTTTTTCCTCTTTTTCTCTTTCCCCCACCCTTTCCCTGTCATTCTTTCCTCTTTTTCTCTTGTTTTCTTCTCCTTTCTCTTGTTTTCACCCCCTCCCCTAATTTTCGGCATACAATCCGCACTAACCCACCAAAATACAAAATCCCGCCTTTCACTAAACCGATTTTTCCCGGGGCTATAAAGTAGAAATGCCCTTCCCCAAACCTGCCAGCGCAATTGCTGCTCTTTTATTAATTATTACTATTATTAATTATTATTTTTGCGCAGTGTCCGCCTTCCTCGGGGCTCCCACCCCAACCCCCGAGCGGCTCTCACCACACTCCGCGCCACTCCGCGCATCCCCCGTTCCGCCCCTATGGCCCTTACCATAAATCTTTCCATTTTTAACATTTAATCCCCCTTCCCACGCCGCGCAGGTAGGACACACGCTACAAAAATGGGAACCACTTCATAAAAATTAAAGAAAAAAGACCAAAAAAAGCTAAAAATAGAGGGCTGCTGGGGGAGGGAGGGGGGGTGCGCGGCTCCCCTCGACCTGGCGGACCCCGGCTTTAATTTACCGATCGTTTCTTGCTCGGCTTCTTCCATCACCCCCCGAGCCCTGGGATTCTTGGAATGGGGAGGGGCCGTTTTTCCTGGGTGATTTCTGGGTGGATTTACGGTAATTTCTGGAATTCAGGGGATGCGGGCACGGCTTTTAGTATAGTTATATTTTATTCCTATTTTATTTATTTATTTTATTTTTTATTTTCATTATTTTTTATTTTTTCAATTTCCGTTTCGACTTCTTTTTTTTAATTTATTAATATGTTTCATTTCATTCCATTTTATTGCACCCCATCCCATCGCCCTCCCCTTTCATTTTTATTATTTTATTATTATTTTTATTTTCCTCCACCGCACCCTTTTTTAGTTCCCCTTTTAAACCCAGGCCGAAGCCCTTGGAAGGTGCCCCCACCCCCAAGCCCCATCCCCAGGACCCGCCCGGGCTCCCTCGCCTTGACCTTGGACTTCGACGGCTCCTTAGGACGCCCCAAATCCCTCGGATTTCGGGAATTCGCCCTCGCGGGTCCCCGGGGTGGGTTGGGCTCTCCCCACCTCCACGATTTGGGGTGGTTTGTGGCTTTTCTGCATTTTTCCAGCCTTTTTTTTTAGGGGGGGGGGAAGTTGGAAGAGGAGGAGCTGGGAGGCGAAGCGCCCCGGGGGGGGGGGGTGTCGCCCCCCAAAACCAGCCTTACCGGGAGGGGGTAGGAGTCACGCAGCGTGGAGGGGTGTCCTCATAGGCTAAGGCACTAAATTCCTAAAAAACAGAATTTTCCCCACTTTTTTCCTCTATTTCTATTTTTTGGGGTGCTGCAGATCTCTGAGCTTCCTCCCTCATTTAATAGCCCACACCCCCCACCGGGGGTTCCCTGAGGGCTCCGACACCCTTCCCCATACCCCCCCTCCACCCCCATCCCTCCCAGCCACCAACCTGCCATTTTTCTATTTTTTTCCCCCAATTCCGTGACAGCCCGGCCCCGGTTTATGAACCAAGTCACGATTTTTACAAGACACCCACCCCCCCGAAATTAGCCTGGATCAACAGACACCCCCCCCCCATTCTCTCCCCTCGTTGAAATATTTATCACCGACTATTAAACATCAATACCCCCCCACGCGTGATGAACGGGCGAAAATTAAATTATTTCAGAGTCTGGAAGGAAAATTAGGGCGGGGGGGGGGCGGGATTTGGGCAGAATTTGGGGGGGGGATTTGTTTTAATTTTTTCACGGAAAAGCACAGTGAGAAGGAAAAAGTAGCCAAGAGGTTCCACACCCCCGCAAAAATAAATAAATAAATAAATAAACAAACAAAGGGGTGGGGGTTGGGGGTGGGTGGGTGTGATTTTTGGCCGCCCCCTCGAAGCATCGTGGGGCTTTTGTCCGTCGTTTCCCTTTGAAAGATCGCGAGTGGGTGGTTACCCTTGTGTCCTGTCGTGTGTGTCGTCCCCCTCCCCATATGTCGCTTAGAGCATCCTTCCCCCACGCGGAAACACGACGGGGGGGGGGATCCTTTAAGGGAAAGCGTCTCGTGTGTGTGTGTGTGTGTCCCCCCGGGGTGTGCGTGGGGACACGGAGGGGACGACACGGGGGCTTCGTCCCGCGGTAGCAGACACGCGTGAAGCCCCCCCTCCCCGCTCCCACGCGGGGCTCTTTGTGCCCCCCCCCCGCCCTCCCCCCCAGGACTGGGCGGGAGTGGAAGTGGGGGGGGGGGGGAGCCCCCACCAATGAGCGTGGCGGCGGGGGTCACGTGGTCGGGGAGCCGTCGGGGCGGGGGGGGGCGGGGGGGCGTGGCCGCGGGGGATTTCTTAATGGAGCGGCGGCGGCGCGGCGGCGGCGCATGCGCGCGGGGCGCCGATATGTTGGGGGGGTCGCGGGGCGGCGGGGCGCGGCGCGGAGCTTCCCCCGACGGCGGCGGCGGCGGCGGCCGAGGAGGAGGAAGAGGAGGAGGAGGAGGAGGAGGAGGAGGAGGAGGCGGCGGAGGCGGCGGCGGCGGGAGCAGCGCGGCATGACATGACGGCACCGCTCGGCCTCCCCCCGCGCTGGCCCGACGGCCTCGGCTGCCGCTGCGAGGACCCCCCGCGGGAGAAGAACCGCATGGAGGGTTTGGGGCACTGCCGGGAGATGATGCCCCACGCGGGACTCACCGGACCCACGGCCCCCCCGCCGCCGCCACCGCCGCAGGGAGCCGCGTACGCCGAGCTGGCGGCCGCCGAGCCCCCCCGGCAGTGCCCGTCGGGGGCGGCTTCCAGCGCGGCGCTGGGCTACGGTTACCCCTTCGGCGGGGGCTACTACGGCTGCAGGTTGTCCCACTCCCACGGAGTCAACTTGCAGCAGAAACCCTGCGCCTACCACCCCGGGGAGAAATACCCCGAGGCCGGCGGGCCCCTGCCCGGCGAGGAGCTGCCGTCGAGGGCCAAAGAATTCGCCTTTTATCCCGGTTTTCCCAGCTCCTACCAGGCGGTCCCGGGCTATTTGGACGTGTCGGTGGTACCGGGGCTCGGGGGTCACCCGGAACCGAGACACGACGCTTTGCTTCCCATGGAAGGTTACCAACACTGGGCTCTTTCTAATGGCTGGGATGGGCAAGTGTACTGCTCCAAAGAGCAATCGCAGTCCGCACACCTCTGGAAATCACCTTTCCCAGGTAGGCAGCTCCGGGAACCGGCGTGCTCGCCTGCTTCCCACCCGCCAGCTCCCACCGGAGGTGTGGATGTGCGTGTGTGCGGATGAGTGTGCGGATCCCCATCCACATACACAGCTACGTGTATGCCTGGATGCGTAATTAAAGGGAAAGAAATGGCTCTGGAATGCCTCCTGTGCAAGGCAATGTGTATGAACATGCATGGGAAAGAAGGTGAAGCAATCGTTTCTGAATCAAAATCCACGCCGTGAGCTTGCTTGGAAAGTAACTTTGCCGTTTCATTCTTCTCTTTCTTCTCTCCTCCCTCCTCCTGCCTCACCTAAAAAGCGTCCCTCGGCGCCTTTCCCTTCATTTTCTCCTCTTCCTGCCGCTTCTCTACGTGCAAAAAGCTTAAAAAGGCAAAAAAAAAAAAAAATTTTTTTTATATAAAAAAAACCCCTTCTCTAGTGATTCAGTCGAATGAGAAGCGTCGGGGGCTGGGAAGGTAAATCATATCGCAATTACACACAATTATCGGAAGAGGTGTCAAGTGACAAATGAAGCTGTTTGGAGGGAAAGGAGGCAGGCAGAGGGGTGGCGGGGGGGACCGGCGGGGCTCCTCCGCCGGGTCAGGCAGGCATCCTGCCCGACTGACAGCCCGCAGGCACCCGGCGGGGCGGGGGGGGGGGGGGGGAAACCCTCCTTGGAGCATCTTTTAGCCCAGCAAATCCCTCGTTCCCTTCCCCTCCTGGTGCCACCGGGCCCGGCCGGCTCCGTCCCCCGACGGCAGCTGGGGGAGGAAGGTGATGGTAGGTGCTGCCTCCCGGTACCTCTTCCCAGACTCCTTCCAGCCCCCCCCCGCCCAGTCCCGGCGCTGGGTGGGGAAGGAGGCAGGAGCCGGGGCGGGGGGGGAATAACGACAGTAAAAGCGGGGGGACGGGACCCTGCAGCATCTTGGATGGAGAGAAGGGACCGGTCGCGTTGGTCCTTCTGGGGGGTTAATGGGGGGGACGCGCATCGCTTTCCGTATTCTCCTTTTTCGGGACAAAGAGGGACGGAGGAATGGGCTTTCCCGGGAGCTTTTTGGGGAGAAGGGGAGGGGATTTGGCGATGCATCGTTGGCTGCATGGTGGGTGTGGGTTTTTTTTGGGGGGGAGGTCCTCGCATTCAAGCTGTATTTGGGGGAGCTGCCTCCCTCACCGCTTTCTCTCCCTATCGCCTGCGGCTCTGGTGAGCCCCCCTGAAGGAGATCCCCGCCACCTTTGCGGCAGCTTCAGCACCCCCAATTCCCCCCCCCACCTCCCCAAAATGCCCATCGCCCCCAAAGCTCCCCCAGGGGCTCCCCAATTAACTCCTGTCAGCCATAATTGGGGCTGCGCTGCCTGCCGAGGAGAGCTCGCCTCCATCTTCCTCTTCCAGCCAGCCGGGTCACACCTTTGCGGCGAGAAGCTTCGTCGCCCAGGCCACCCCCCCCCTCACCCTGGCAGGGGCCTGAGAAGGGGTTGGGGCTGCCGGAAAGCTTGGGGGGGATCTTCCCCCCGCCCCCCCCCCCCCGTACCGAAAGCGCGAGAGAAGATGCTCCCCGCATCCCATTCCCGAGGGTTCCTTCACAAAACGCAGAGCATCTCCCCCTCCCAACACCCCTCGCAAAAGCCACTGTGGGGGAGGGCTGGGGTTATTCTTGCTGGGTTTGTGTGTCCCCCACACACACCCCGAGGGGCTTCCTGGGCTGCCCCAAACCGGCGGGAGGGGCTGGGGTGCGAGGATGCACTTGTCTTGCACCGGCCTCGGGGTTCGGGGGTCCCCGAGAAGATTTGCTGCTGGGTGGGGAAAATTTAAAAAAAAAAAAAAAAAAAAAGAAAGAGGGGAGGGGGATGAAAAAGGAAGAAGGAAAAAGAGGAAAAGCTCTAGATACTGTCCGAAATCTGTCCTTTTGGAAGGGCCGGCGCACGTTAGGCTGCGGGTTGACTTGATGCTCCTTGTTTAGCAGCGTGGGCAGCGTCGCCAAGAAAAACAGGCTTTCACCACGTGAATGATGAATATTATGTGATTATTACTATTATTACAGTATTATTCCCCTCGCTGGATGCATTTGCTGCCTCTCTAGTCTCTTTTCCCCTCTCTTTCTCCCCTTTTCGCTCGCATTCCTCCACTCTTTATCCTCCTTTTCTCCCTCTTTTTCTTCCTCTCCCCAATGCGCAGAAATCCCCACGCCCCAGGATGCAGTAACCCCCCCTCTTTCCCTCTTCCTTATGTTGTTTTTTTGTTGTTGTTTTTTTGCTTTTTTTTTTTTAATCCAGACGTGGTCCCCTTACAACCCGAAGTCAGCAGCTATCGGAGGGGACGGAAAAAAAGGGTCCCTTACACCAAAATCCAGCTGAAAGAGTTGGAAAAGGAGTACGCGGCCAGCAAATTCATCACCAAAGAGAAGAGGAGGAGGATTTCGGCCACCACCAACCTGTCCGAGCGCCAAGTGACTATCTGGTTCCAAAACCGGAGGGTCAAGGAGAAGAAGGTGGTGAGCAAATCCAAGACAGCGCATCTCCACGCCACCTGACAGAGGATGACTTCGGAGGAGAAGGGGCAAGGAAAAGGAAGCAAGAAGCGTAAATATTTATCTGGTAGTTTGTATGATGCCATCATTCGGACTCTGCTGATTCCAACTCGTTATTTAAAAAAATATATAATAATAATAATAATAATCGACATTCACAAATACACATGCGCATCCTCCCCCCCAAAAAAATACCCCACCAAGCGCATCTTTGATTTATCCCTCTGCCCCGCTCTGACTGTGAACCCCCCCAGTTTTGCTCTGAGAAACCCATCGGTAAGGTTAAACTGTGTATATTTTTAAAAGAAAATCATAAGCTAAGAGTGTAGTTACGTTAAAGGAGAGACGAACTCTGAATGTCGCCCTGTAACGCTGTATAGTCCGCCCCCCCCGCCCCCTCCGCCAATCTTTCATATCTCGGGCCATTTCACCCACCGATGCATAAATGTATGGAGAACCTATGGCAAAGTTGCATCAGCTTCGTATTTTCTCGGCGCTAGGGACCGAAAATAAGAAATAAGGCGGCTATCATGGGAAGAAAACCATCGCTCGGTAGCGCTTAAATATCCCGACCACTGGTTTTTAGGGCCCAGTTGGAAGGGAGTTGCTGGACGAGACTATTTTGGATAGGTGCTCACCAGGGTTTCCATCTCTCTGCCATAAAACTGGAACGTTCTCCGCTGGCAAGATGAAAAAAAAAAAAAATTCCCAATATTGTCTTTGGGGTTTGTTTCTTTCCCTCTCTAAACCGGTTGATTATCGACAGTGTTCTTCGGATATGTAAAAGCATCTTTTTTTTTTTTTTTTTTTTTTTAAATGTCTTGTATATGTATATAATATTGTGGTGTCCAGATGAGCTGTACCGACCGCAGATGACATTTCTTAAAAGAAAAAAAAATAAATATCTTTTTTTTTGTTGTTGGTTTGCCTTGAGGAGAGGCTCTTTGTGCACCTCTTTGTAGCCCTGTGCCTCTCCCCCCCCCTCCCTCCAGCCTCCTCCTCTCCCCACACCGCAAATACGGCCCCGGGCGGGAGTCTCCGCAGAGAAAAAAAAAAAAAAAAAAGGGGGGGGGGGAAATTCGGCAAATTTGGGCAGAAAACGCTTAATAAGGACTCCCCGGAGGATGCGAGGGGCAGCTGTCCCTGAGGAGGGTTGTAGCCAGGGGGAGAAAAAGCGGAGAAAATAAATTGAGCCAACAGAGCGTTTAAAAAAGCTTAAAAAAAATTTTTTTTTTTACTTTTTCCTTTTTTTTTTCCCTTATTTTTCCCCTATTTTCCTCCCCCCCCCTCCGCCACCACCCCGGGTGAAAACGCGATGACTTTCCGGAGACGCTTCTAATCCCTCTCCATCTCCCTCCCAAAGGACGCGTTTTGCTAAACCTGTTTGACTCCAGATACCAATCTCCCGACCTGCCCTCGCTCCGCGGCCCTCCCGGGCTCCGCACCCGCGGAACTTAACGCGGCCCCGAGCCGGCCGGGCCGCTCGGAAAGAAATACGAGAGAGAGGAAATTATTTCTATAGGCGCCTTACAATCTCCCTTAATATCAGCTGGATTTAATCGCCTCGTTAAATGATGAAAAGGGGAGGGGAAGTTGGGGGATGAAAGGGTTTTTTTTAGGGGCCGGAACCTAAAATAATGTTATTGCGGGGTAAATGTGCGTGGAGTGCGCGCATGTATTTATGTGAGGGGGCAGGTGGGGCAGGCACAAGGTACAGAACGCTATATGAAGAGGAGCCTTGGTGGCCGCAAAAAGGGACGCGTAGATGCACCGGGTGCCCAAGCCGACACATCTAAGTGCATGTGTGTGTATATATATATATATATATATATAAAAATATAAATAAATATATATAATATATATCTGCATTCCTCCAAAGGTGTATAATGGCATGGGCATAGAATCCTGTAGGTCCGTTTCTTTTTATGATCTGGCCATTGGCATATATAATTTTATATCTATATCTATATCTGTATCTGTGTTACATGTATGTGTGCGGGGCTTGACGGTGTGCGTGTAATTTATTTAAGCCCAGATATTAAGGTGGTGTGTGCATCTCTGCATATAAGTCTACCACATACAATATACCACATATAACAACGTAGCTATACTATATAAATAAATTTATATATATACACATACGCAGGTACACCCCTCCGTTATTATATGAAATGGTGGGTAGATAATACGTGTGTTATATATATTAATTTATATGTATGTGCAAGGGCACCCCACTACATTATTATACAAAAAGGTGGGTAGATAATGTGTATGTTATATATATAAATTTATACATATATATAAAATATAATATATGCAAGTGCACCCCTCCACGTTATTACTTGAAATGGTGGGTAGATAATATGTATGTTATATATATTAATTTATATATATATATATATATGCAAGTGCACCCCTCTACGTTGTTATATGAAATGATGGGTAGATAATGCGTATGTTATATATATAAATTTATATACATGTGTGCAAGCGCACGCCTTTATATTACCATACGAAGTGGTGCGTAGATGCCCTTTACGGTCTGCACCGGTACGTGTGCGGGGACGGGCGTCGAAGAGATAGATACTGGGGGGGATGTATAGCGCCTGTCCATGGATTCAATGCGGTGAGCCTATGGAGTCCATACTTCCCCCTCCCCCCTTCCCCTCCGAAATGCCGGGAAAACCCCATATGGATTTGGATGCTTCCCCAGGTCTCCGGAAAGGTGGGATGCGGCTTTGTCTGATACCGGGAATGGGGGGGAACGGAGAGGGGTGGCAGAGAGGGGGCTCCCTGGTTTCTCCCTCCCCCAGTCCCTGATTCCTCCCCCCCAGTCCCTGATTCCTCCCCCCCAGTCCCTGATTTCTTCCCCCCCCCCAGCCCCTGATTTCTCCGAGCATGCAGCTCTAGGAGCGCAGAAACCCGGGGGTTGATCTGACAGTGTTTCCCGCATTTATTTGGGAGAACTTCGGTGCTTTAGAAGCAACGGCAGAGTTTTCATTCTTATTATTTTAATTTCTTTTTTTTTTTTTTTTAAAGCCGCTCAGCTAGGAAATCCTAAGAAACCCATCGCCGCTGCTAGAGCGGGACTAAATCCTTGGTAAAACCTGCTCTAACGCACCGAGAGCCACGAGAAGATGTGGTTTCGGTGTATTTGAAAAAAAAAAAAAAGCTCTTCCTCTTAAAAAAAAAAAGCAGCTTGCTGTGTGTGCAGACACTGCAATGCCTGAGAGCAGCTCCAGACAAGCCCAAATCCCACATCCCGACAGCGAGCGGCTTCTTCGCTGTGGCTCTGTCCTTCCTCATTGCACCCAAATTTCACCAGTTCTGGGGGAAAAAAAAAAAAAAAAAGTTGATAAAAGTGAGGTTATTGGAGGGAATGGGGGGGTATGGCTAAATAAATGATTTCTTTATTTTTTTCTTTACGGATGTGGGTAATGGAGCCCGAGTTATTCACGGAGCTTCCAGTTCTGGAAGTTTTTGTCAATCGTGGTTTAGTTTTGATGGAGGGGGGGGAAAGGGGCTGTCTGTGTGTCGGGTTGTGTGTCAGTCGCTCTTTCAACTCGTGTGGGAGGAATTAAAAGGCGGGGGAGGGGGGTCGGGGGAGAAGGAAAAAACCAAAAAAGAAAACAAACGCAAAAAGAGAGAAGAAACAAAAAATTCATTCATTGCCCTTCAGGGCACCAAGGGGGTTTGATGGTCTTGGCTGGTGGATACTGGCGACACCATCGACCGGGGCCAGCTCCCCCCCTTGCCCACGATATTTAGGAATATCTTTATTTTTTTTGTGCCGCTCGACCCCTCCAGCCTCCCCCGGGGGCTCTCCCGCCGCCCAAGAGCCGGGACGGCGCAGGGATGCAGAAGTCCCGGCTGGGATTTGGGTGGGGGGGTGGGGGTGGGTGTAGACCCCAGAGAAGGGGGACCCCCCTTCCCCAAGTGCTCAGGACCTCGGGGTTCAGCCCCCTCAAAGTGAGGCTGAGTCTTCCCCCGCCATCGGAACTGGAGTCGGGTGGGGCTGGCGGCAGGACGAGGTCAGGATTGGACCCTCGGGGGCACAGAGGGAACCCGGGGGCTCCGGACAGACAAACCTTCCCCTTCCCCCCTGCAGACATTCACGGACACTTGCTCCTCCCTTTAAACCCGGCGCTTTGGGTGAAAAAAAAATGTTTTCGGGGCTGGTTGGAGAAAAATAATCACACACACCCCCATTTAATTTTTGAGATAAATCCTCCCTGCCCATCCCAGCGACGGTTGGGTTGGGTGAGTTGGGTTGGGGGAGTGGGGGGATGTCCCAGAAGAAGGGCAAAATAGAATCTACAACTCAAGTCATCACTTGGTCATCCTCTTCTAAGAGCTTTGGAGGCGGCACTGGCCTGGCGGAGAAGAAATTAAAATTGCGAGGAATTTGCCTGCTGAAGTTCCGCGGGCGCGGAAGCCGAGCCTCCCCCCCCCCCCCCCCGCCCCGACGTCACACCCACACCCCCGGGGGAACACAAATCCAATGGATTTCTCCTTTTTCCCCCCACTTATTTCTTCACAGCTCCGTTAGGAAATGGCGTTGGGAGTCGCTTGCTTCGCTTTTCCTCGCTTATTTATCCATCGGCGCCCTGCCCGTAGCTCGCTGGGTATTAGGTCAGCAGGCCGTGACGTCACTCCGGTAGTACCCTTGACCGTGACTAGGCGTTGTTTGACCTTGACATCACGAGCTGCGGGGATAATAAGCGAGGGGTCCCTCAGCCTTGATCTTCTCCTCGCCAGGCAGCCCCCAGCGGCTCCGGCTCCTGTTTACAGATAAACAAGGTGTTATTTGGAGTCTAGACAGGCGGGTAATGGCCAACAATAAAGCCCTGAAAAGGAAGTTTCCCAAGTTTAGCCTTTTCTTTCCTTTGTATCCAGGACTTTGAATAACTTCCCAACCGCAGCCTTTGTGGTAAAATCCTGGACAAGGGATTTCCCTCGCCCTTCTTTGGTTTTTTCCTGCCATTTTCATCTTTTTTCTTTTATCTTTCTTCTTTTTTTCTTTTCTCTTTTTTTGTCTTTATTTTCTTTTTTATTTGTTTTCTTTTAGCTTTTTGTTTTGTTTTGTTTTTTATTATATTTATTTTATTTTTCTTTTATTTTTCCTTTTTTCTTCTCTTTTTCTTCTCTTTTTCT